>JAUZST010003593.1:4956-17029 GCA_034779995.1 Parotocinclus haroldoi | reverse complement strand
ATGATACTAGGTAATAATTCTTTGAGTAAATATGTAGGGATTGGATCTAATAAACATGTTGATGACTTAGATGATCTAATCAGTGAGGACAGTTAAGTATTAGTTATCGGGATGAAAGATTCTAGTCCTGATTCAGAGGTAATTAAACTTAAATCTACATTAATGCTGCATCTGGAACATTGTTGAATAAATAGGTGATTTGAGGAGTATTGAGTCTTTTGCCTAAAGTTTACAATCTTATTGTTAAAGAAAGTCATTACTTTTGAAGTTATGCTGAACTTCTGGGTCGTATTAAATAGAAATCTAGGATTTTTTTTATTTTTCTTTATTACTGAGGATAGATACACAGATTTAGCTTTGGTAAGGCCCTGTTTATACTCGTTATACTACTTATATGTCATACTATCCCTCCATGCCATCTTAAATACCTCCAGTTTACTACATCGCCACTTGCTTTCTAAACTATGGGCTTTTTGCTTTAAAGTACAGGTATGGTCATTGTACCAAGGCGCTAACTTTTTCCCCCAAATATGTTTGACATTTCAAGACATTTCAGGCTGTGCGAGATGAGAAAAGATGTTTTAACAAAGTTACATATTTTTGTCAAAATAAACAGACTACTTTTGACAGACTGTGTGTACATAGTTTTACTGAAGAATTACCTTTTACCCTGTTCTAAATAAGCAATTCCATTTGCAGCAAAACAGCCATGTGGGAGAACGAAGCAGGTCTTTAGGAGACAGATTCTATATCATTGCATGGCAGACAGGTACTCATCAATAAATAACAATAAAATAATAACGGCAGTGGCTGTGATAAATATGGAATATTGATAAAGCAGTTCAAATAAGTATTGCACCTATGACTTATTGCACATATAGTAACTACCACAGATGAACCATAGTGTCAACCATTAAGGGACAAGTTATAGAGTTTGATGGCCATAGGCAGGAATGATCTCCTGTGGCATTCTGTGGTATGCATTTTGGTAGGAAGAGTCTTGCAATAAATGTGCTCCTGTGTCTCATGACTGTGTTGTAGAGTGGGTGGGAGACATTGTCCATAATGATCTGCAGCTTAGACAGCATCCTCCTCTCCGACACTGCCATCAGAGAGTCCAACAGAACCCCTCTGTTTTAGAACAAGATACTGTAAGGTAGAAGTTTAGAGGGAACACACATGGGATGTCAAAAGGATGTTTAAATGTGCCCTGTTGTAGTTCAGTTTTTGAGCAATTTAGAAATGGTTGCCACCTACTGACTTTTGAAAGTTAAGAACATACTATTTGGCAAACCACAATGACAATTATATTTCATAAAATAATAATGCTAAACCATTTGACATCACAAATGCATTCTGTAGATTAGGATAGTGAAATAATTGATGTGTGACCAAGCCAACAGATTAAGAAATATATCTTACCATCAGTAAGTCTTTTTGACTCAGCTGTAAAGTCAGCTCTGCGGCTGTTGGCTCATATTATGCAGCGGTAATGATACAGGTAAAGGGAACGATGTAGATGTAGTAACAGACCGTCTTAGGAAACCTTGGAATTCTTCACGGAGGTCCCGCACTTCCTTCATAAGCTGAGTGACAGTTTCAACCAATTTGTTCACAGCTACATCTTTTAAAAAGAAAAGACACCGTCAAATATAAAACTTTTACATTTTCTTAACATTAATACAGACACCAAATTCCATATATTAAAATTTGTTTATGAATCATAAAGAAAATAAAATAGTCTTTCATAAGCTGTCTAGCTGAGTAGTTTTCTCCCTTATCTAATTGGAGATATGACTGGAAGCTGGTGGAGGGCTGGGCAAAGGCCTGGAAGTTGGGAGAGGGCTGGGCAGAGGCCTGGAAGTTGGGAGAGGGCTGGGTAGAGGCCTGGAAAACGGAAGAGGGCTGGGCAGAGGCCTGGAAGTTGGGAAAGGGCTGGGCAGAGGCCTGGAAGTGGAAGAGGGCTGGGAGTTGGACTGAAAGCTAGCATATGGCTGGGCAGAGGCCTGGAAGCTGAGACATGGCTGAGTAGATGAGGGAAAGCTAATCTGATCTAAAAGAAATAAATAAAACAAAATTAATGCATTCGTCATTCATTACTGCTATGAATGTCAACTGAAGATGGTGGTGTTTTTAGTGTACCATGATCAGTAATTATGGTAAGAGAACAGCAGAGAATGGTAAGAGTTCTGAGAAAAAATATAATCATTATTAAACTAATCTATATTTATGAAACACATTCATCACAAAGCAACTTGTCGTACTTGACCACTGGACCTCTGGAGAGTGAGCATGTGATCCATCCATTGAATACTGCTCAGGGTGACCAGAGATTTTCTTACTAGATCCTTTAAAAGAAAAAACATTTTAAGCTTTTATGAAACAAATTACAGATTTTTTTCAGTCCTGTGCAAGTAAACAAGCCATACCTGAAAACAAAATTTGAGGTGCCTGAGGGAATTTGCTTTTTTATAATCAAAGCATTCCTCCTCTGAATCATATTCAGAATTATATTTCGGATTTGGTCTAAAAAAAAAGTGTAAATTAACAGCAGCGAGAAAGCTATGACATAATGAACAATCAGACAATCATTGAGAAGTGTTACCTAGATTTTCGTTTTCGACATTGTTCTACCTCCTTGTCTGACTGCATATCAGTAGTATCACAGTCCTCTTGCAGGTATCTTCTCAACCTTTTCTTAGCTTCTTCATACGTTTTTGCAAGAAAAAGTGTTGTCCAACTCTGTCAGTACTATTACATAAGATTTTGAACAAATAAATTATATTTGTACAGCATATTGATACAGATATGCAAAATGTTGGGTACACACTTACCACAACTTACTATATGCCTCACAGGCTCATATATCACCCATCCCTTACTTGGTCCAAGTCGCTTTTTAACTGCAGCGCGCACTTTGGACGTGTCTTTGGGAGCGTACGGTGGCCATGATAACTGTTCTCCAGAAAGCAAGTAACGCTGCACAATCTCCGTGCCCCCATTTTGAAACTGAACTATGCACCACTGCTTCATTAGGCTGTTATTGGGATTGACTGCACCAGAAAATAAAATTTTCCTATAAAAAAGTAAATTACAAATGTATTGTTTCAGACTGTTAACAAAAAAATTGAAAAAAACCAAATAAATAAAAAGAATTAAAAAAACGAGTGTGTTTACATGCATTTAATAATCCGATTATAGTTGGATTTCTGCAGTTATCATATTATTCAAGTGGTCAGGTATACAGCATACTCCGATATATGGTCATGGTTGATACATGTGTTTGGGTCCTGAGAACTGTTCTCGCATCCTTTGGCAATTCTGGATGAAACACCCTCAATATACTCAAGAGTGCAGTAATTATAACTAGTGAGACAAAGAAGGTTGTGGCCCAATACCTTAAACTCCTCAAAAGAAATTCATGAGTTTGAGCTTCATTAGAATCATGATAATCTGAGTCTAAAGTTGCTGTAGGTTCAGGAGAGAAATCAACATCAGCAAATGACTGAGAGAGCTCATTTAAAACTGTGCCTGAGAAAGAATCAGTATCAGGTGACTTCTCACTAATCAATGGAAGCTCTTCTACAACCAAATCAAAAAAAAGAAACAAGAGCTTCTGACACTAGCCCAGCACATTCAGCACCGACTGTAGTTTTTATCAGAATACTGCCTTGTGAAACTGAGTCGTGTTTGCTAACAGTATTTTCAAATTCTTGTAATATTTCTGACTCTTTGGCTTTAAGCATTCTGTTAAATTTGCGCCTTTTTGACCATCGAGAACTCATGATGCAAGCAGTGCAGTTCAGTTCAAAAACAGGGTACTTATGATGTTGCTTTTCCTTAAAAACTCTGAAAGATGAAAGCAAGAAATCACCAATCACTTATAATCTTAAACAACCAAATAAAAAATCACAATAAGGACATCGACTCTTTTAGCTATATTAACACTTTACTAACGTATTACACTCGGATGCAAAAACTAATTACATACTAGCTAGCTAAACATAAATTAAGCTCGTTAGGCTTAGTTAACGATTAAATTGTCGTATCCACAGTTAGCCAACTGGCCATACTAATGCCCAGTAAGGTAAATAACAGATAACAACTCGCCAATAACAGATAAAAAAAACTTTAGCCTGAATATTGCTAGCAATATTTCTTAGTCAAGACATGCATTTTGCCAGGGAAATGTAAAGATCCGTTAAATGACGTTTAAAGCAAATATTAATATTACGTTAGAACTGGTATTAAATTTCATGTGCATATAAAACATTTTTTTACATTACATTGCATTTTCCCCTTACCCTCAAGGCAGCAATCTGGTCAGTTGATGAGCTGAGCACGCGCACTGTCCAATGATCTCGCGGTCACCTATAACTCAACGTGTATTCAATGTCAGCACTTTCAATGTTAGGAGATGACCATTTTCATCGACACTTTAACGTTGATCCAACATAACACGGATATCGGAAGTTTTACCTCAACCAAAATGATGGTTTTGATAAAAACTCAACAGTATATCAACATCATTTTGCTATCTGGGTACGCACCAATGAAATGATATAGTTGAGGGTGGCCATGGATCAATATATCGCTTGCCCATGGAACTCCGAAAGGCGGTAGGAATGAGAGATTGCAATGCACCCCGAGAAATGGTCGAGGCCACCAAAGCGGCTGAAAGTGTCCTCGCAATTTTGCGACCGCACCGACGCGAGACCGGCCTAGTCGGACCCAGACGAGAATTCAACCGCCCCCGCCATGAAGACAGGGGCGACGGAGGAGCAGAGAAACCCAAAGAGAGGGTGGCAAGCCAACGTTATCCTCTGCCTGCCCCCAGTACACAGGACGAGCCCATGACAGTGGAACCAGAAACACCCCCCACTAAGGCCTGGCTGGTGTGCTGCACGCTCCATCGGCCCCAGGCTCGCCCGGGCCCCGCCTCGATGGGCGGACCCTCATTTCCACCTTGGACTCTGAAAGCACCATCACACTGGTCAGAACCTCAGCGGTGCCGTGGCTAAAACCCTCAACCGAGACTGTTCTGTGTGCACGGAGACATTCACCGCATCTCGACAGCCCAAGTGCAAGTGCAGCTGTCCGGAATGCCAGCTCACCTCTCCGCGGAAACCCCCACCAAATTTATCATGTGAATTTATTAAAGAGATGGATTGAACCGGTACCCAGGTTGTTGGCACTGACTCTCACGCAGGACTCGACCCCGATCACTCCAGTCCCTGTGGGCCCAGACCTGGCACCCTCCCAACACCAGGAGATCCTGCAGTGTACCGCCCGGTTCAAGGAGGTTTTCTCGGCCGATCCCAGGCGAACCCATTGGGTCCGCCACCAGATTCACACAGCCCCCAGAGTTGCGGTCAGACAGCAACCTGATCGCCTCGCCGAGGCTCGCGGGCAAGCGGTCGAGGACGAGGTGCAGCGCATGTTAAAACTGGGAATTATCGAAGCTTCCTGTAACCCTGGGTCCAGCCCCATTGTGCCAAACCCAAACTTGACGGAAGCTGGAGGTTCTGCAATGATTTTCGGAAGCTAAATGAGGTCTCAAAATTCGACTCCTACCCCATGCCCAGGGTGGACGACCTGAATGATCGCCTCGGGAAAGGCAGGTATATCTGCACCTTAGATCTCACCAAGGGATACTGGCAGGTCGCTCTGGCCCCTGAGGCGACAGAGAAAACCGCCTTCTCCACCCGCCCTGGCCACTGGCATTATACCGGGTTACCATTTGGGCTCCATGGAGCCCCAGCCACATTCCAACGGTTAATGGATGTGATATTAGGACCCCGTCAGGAGTTTGCAGCTGCATACCTAGATGATGTCTTAGTCCACTCGAGTCCTGGGCCGAGCACATCGAACACCTGGGTCAGGTACTCACCAGCCTCCGAGAAGCGGGATTAACAGCCAACCCAGCAAAGTGCCACCTTGGGCTCTCCGAGGCCCATTATCTCGGGTACCGAATTGGCAGGGGATTGCTCAAGCCCCAGGAGGTGAAAGTCTCCGCCGTCACCAATTGACCCAGACCCCGCACTAAAACGGAGGTCCGTTCATTCTTAGGTACTACCAGAGATTCGTTCCCAACTTCTCCTCAATCGCATCCCCCCTCTCAGACCTCACCAAAAAGGACGTCGGCACGTTACAATATATAAAACATCTTCTTCTTCTTCTTCTTCTTTGCCAGGGGCCTCTGTGCCTTGTCGATGTTTGTAAAGCTCACAATGGCATAACATCACAAGCATTTGTACCTAGGGCCAAGTGTGCCAAATTTGGTGGCAGTAAGACAAAAATAGGATATAGCCAGTGTCACCTTAACGCCAATGACCTCATGGAACCCAAAGGAATCTCATGTCAGCTCTGAGTGTATCCAAAACAAAGCCTGCCAAACTTTGCATCTGAATTTTGAAAACTGACTGTCAATGCATTATCATGGGTCACTTGGTCAAACAGACTTGGTGCATGCCCTGCCCCAGGCCTCATAATCCTTGTCAGGTACATCAAGGACCCCAAGAGCCTCTCATGTCAGGTCAGTAAATATGTCAGGTCATGTGTTTTACCAATGTAACTTTTGAGGTCCCTGACAGGTGACACTTTAGTCAGTTTAGACTAACTTTCACAAAATTTGGAGTCCGGTTCTCCAACACACTCTAAGGTGCCATGAGATGCCACTGGGGTCCTTGATGTCCATGGCTGTTCACTTGAGACCTGTGGCATGAGACTGACTGTAACTCAGTCAGGTTTAGACCTATGTCCACAAAAATTGGCAGTATTGATCTCTGAGACACGCTGAGGTGCCATGATAAGCCATGTTGATGTCCCTGCCATGGCCTTTGACTCCTGGGACAGTGCATTGGCTGTAACCCACTAGGTATTCAACCTGTAATCACCAAATTTGGCAAGCTTGGCATTGGCTACTACCTGGGGTGACACGTTTGTCATTGCGATCCTTGATGGCCCTGACAGGGCACAGAGGCAATTGGCTACTCATTGAATGTAAGTCAGAAAGTTCTCAGTCTAGTACCACAAAATTTTGCAGACTACATCCCAGACAATTTGACCTTTGGACTCCTTAAGTCCCCAATTTAGCAGGGCTTGTTCTGACTACAACCTGAGGTGACGTGTTTTGTCCATGACACATAGCAGGCCATTGACTGCCACATAATTTTGGCTTCTTGGTCCTGGATAAAATTTGAGGTGATATGAGGCCTCTCTGGCTCGTCACACAACTCCCTGGTATGGAGTCGAGGAAAATTCCATCTTGTTTTTTTACTTATGGTCAAAGAAATTGGTAGACCTACAATTTGAAGTCGCATGTTATGCCACAGTAGTCTATGGCAGTGTACAGTGGTGTGTGGACTGTGATTCAGACAGTTTTTAACCCACAGCAATGAAAATTGGCACACGTGTCCACACATCCTGAGGTAAAATTTGGTACCCTAGCAGACTTTGTCTTCCTTGACAGAACACAGAGACCCCTGCCTCAAAACAGAGTTGGTTGAAAAAGTTGTTTCATTGCACAAAACAGAGTTTTGTAATTAGAGATTAATTAGTAATATTATGTCTAGATTTAAAATTATTATCATTATTAGGAGTCCGTAGCACTTGTGCTAGGAACCTTATTGTAATTGTTCAGATTTTTATTATTCTAATTCTTTTTCCGATCTAAAACGAATCACACAGCCCAAACCGTAAGGCCTACAGACCTGAGACTTGGTCAACTGGTAGTAAACCCTCCTGCTACTCGCTACGCAGATCCACAGCCAAATCGGCCTCATGGTGGCTTTAGCGAGACAATGCACGTTTATCTACATGTCTTGAAACTAAATTATTATTGCAAAAATTCCACCTGATTTTCAGTGTGCGTCCACAGATCAAACATGGTAAATTCCCCTTACACATTCCACCATTGCAACCCAACTCACATTTCATTTTTCACATTATTAATGGAGGTTGGGAAGATGCCATTTCAGTCTGGGGAATGTCTGCTAAATTTGGTTACACTGGGCTACATTCAGCACCCTGCCCCAGGCCTCATGCTATGCCAAGGACTTATGGAAGCCCAAGGCATGTTAGAGAACAAGCCTGAGAATTTTTTTTTACTGAAAGTGAAAAACCTTTTGAATTACAGACAATACACCTGAAGAGACCTCTGTGCCCTCTCAGGAACCTCGAGGAACAGAGCTGCAACACTCGTATTTTGAATCCAGGAACAAGTCTGCCAAATTAGGTGGCTGTAGGTTTAAAACTGACTGAGATATCGTGAATGCCCTGGCGCGGACCTCAGCTGGCCCCTACCCCCTACAACCACCCCAGGCCAAAGGATCTATGTGAATCTGACTGAATTTAATCCAATTCAGTGCCATGGACAGGATTTCCCAGCCAGGGAAATCAGGGGCCTGTGTGCACAAAGGGTCACAATGGCACAACATGTCACCTCAGTTTGTGTCTGGGGCCAAGGGTGCCACATTTGGTGGCAGTATGTTGAAAACAGACTTGGTCAGAGTGTATGCCTTGCCCAGGCCCATAATCCTTCCCAGGTACATCAAGGACCCCAAGGGTATCTCATGTCAGGTCAGCAAACATGTCAGGTCATGTGTTTTACCAATGTGACCCTTGAGGTACCTGCCAGGTGAAAGTTTAGTCAATTTAGATTAACTTTCACACAGTTTAGATTAATATTCACCTATACACTTTGTGGTGCCATGAGATGAAATTGGGGTCCTTGATGTCCATGGCACTTGAGACCTGTGGAAGAACATTGCCTGTAATTCAGTCAGGCTGTTTTTTTTTTTTACAAACATTTTAAAATAATACATTTTACAAAAAGTTTTCACAAAAATTGGCAATGCTAAAATACATAGTGAGGTGCTGTGAGAAGCCATGTTACTGTTCCTGTTATGGTCTTTGACTCCTCCCTCCCTTGTTCTGACGTGCAATTGGAGAAAGATTCAGTATTTATTTTAAACTTATGGTCAGAATATATGGGAGACCTACAACTTGTAGGTTTACACCATGTGTTCGACCTTTAGCCACCAAATAGGGCAAACTAGCTTTTGAAGCTTTAAATAAAAAGGGGTCTCTATGCCCTGCCTTGAGGGCACAGAGAAAAGCATGCACCTCCCTTTGTTTCCACGACCAAGTCTGCCATGTTGGCCCTAGGGCAAAACCCTACCAGTGACAGCATTTTCACTGGTGGGCCCTCTCTGCCCTGACAGGCAGGGTCGCAGTCCCGGACCTTAAATACCCTGCAAACATATAGGGCCAACTAGGGTACCTCATGTCACCTAAGAGCATATCCAGGACTAAGCCTGCCATTTTTTGTGTTTTTTTTTTTTTGAGTTACAATAGAAGCCTCTGTGTGCTTTCAGGGACCTCAAGGAGGTTTTAGGTCTGTGACATGACCTGTAAAATTCAGTAAATCACAAACTGACTGAATTTAATTCAATTCAGTGCCATGGACAGGATTTCCCAGCCAGGTTGAATCAGGGGTCTGAGTGGCACTGTAGGTCACCTCAAATTATATCCGGGATAAAGTCTAATGAATTTTGTGGAAGTAGATGAACAACTTACTGAGTTACAACCTGTGACCTTAGTGTCCTATCAGAGATGTCAAGGGCATCAAATGTTATTTCCGTTTGTATCCGAGGTAAAGTATGTCAAATAAGGTTGAAAACATACAAACACAAGTGTCACGCCAGCAACCCCAAGGGGTTTCAGCAATATTAATATAAAAGCACATGTCTAAAACGTAAATTTTCCACAAAGATGAGCACCATCTCTTTGTACAGTATAACGCATATGTAGTTTTGTGAAACAGTCTAATAGCATTAATTCACAGTAAAACTTATTTCGCATGTGTAAAGATGTAAGCACAGTCTGATACTTGTTTATTGTTCTGCGCATGTGCTTTAAGACGTAACTAAGTTAAAACATCTATCACGAAGCGCATCCAGACTCATAACTGTACTTTCGGAGACGATCACGCGTAACAACAGCATAATGCATATGTAGTTTTGTGAAATCAGTTCAGTCACAGTAAAACGTTTTTTTCACTTGAAAAGATTTAGTACAGTGGGCATATTGTTTAGATTTTAGGTATTTGTTTTAAGACATGACAGTGTTGATACATAATAGTGCTATTGCTTTTTTAGATAGTACTGAACGGTATTATGCCCACAATGCACATACATCATCAGAATTGTACTTTAGTCGGAGATTAGCACACTATCGCTGTTTCAAATATTATAGAACTACTATTATGCATATGTGAAAGTCCAAAAGCATTCATTCAGAATACAATTTCTCATGTGTAAAGATGTAAGTACGGTCTGATACTTGTTTATTGTTCTGCGTATGTGCTTTAAGACGTAAGTCAGTTAAAACATCTATCAGTTACTTGCAAATACTTTCTGCAGAGATGAACACTGTGTCAGATACTATTGAACAGCATAGTACATATGCAGTTTTGTAAAACCAGTCTATGCGCATTCATCGACAAAAAGATGTTATCGTGTAAAGATGTGACTACAGTACGAGCATGTTTAAATTTTGCAAATGTGCTTCATGAGAGATCTATGTTAAACATCTATAATAAATTTAAAAAAGAAAAAAAGCCTCAGAAATGTATTTTCTGCAGATATAAGAACCCTAACGTCGTGTAAGACAGATGCACATCCAGCCTTAGAATTGTATTTTCCGCAGAGATGCACTATTATTGTCTGTATTGTCTGACTTGAAGTGAATTGAATATCATAATATGTAATTTTCTAAAAAGAGTCTAAAAAGAGATTGATAGTAAAACGTCTTTTTCCTCCTCTCAAAATGTTGAATGTCAAAGCATTCATCAGTAACTTGCAAAGAAGCACATCAAAACCTCGTAATTGTGCTTTTACAGAGAAGAGAACAATATGGCGATTCGTCAGAGAGAGCGCTGTGTGAGATGGTATTGAACAGCATAATGCATGTGTCATTTTATGAAAACAGTCAAGAGCAATCATTCGTTGTAAAAACTCTTTCTCAGGTGTATGGAGGTAAGTCCAGTCTAACGCTTGTTTATAATTACCGTTTGTGCTTTAGCTATATTAAAACAATCATCAGTAACTTGCAAAGAAGCACAACAAGCCTCGTAATTGCGCTTTTAGCGAGATGAGCACAACGTTTTATTTAAAACATTCATCAGTAACTTGCAAAGAAGCACATCAAAACCTCGTTTTTACAACGAATGAATGCTCTTGACTGTTCTCATAAAATGACGCACGCTGTTAAATACTTTTTCAATCAGCGATACTGGGCTCATCTCGGTAAAAGCACAATTACGAAGTTTTGATGTGCTTCTTCGCAAGTTACTGATGAATGTTTTAAATAAGTTAAATCACAAAATTAAAACATAAACAAGCCTTAGACTGGACTTACATCCATACACATGAGAAAGAGTTTTTACAACGAATGATTGCGCTTGACTGTTTTCATAAAATGACACACGCATTAAGCTGTTCAATACTATTTCACACAGCCGTATTGTTTTCATCTCGGTAAAAGCACAATTACGAGGTTTTGATGTATTTCTTTGCAAGTTACTGATGACTGTTTTAAATTAGTTAAGGCACAAAAGCAAAACATAAACAAGCTTTAGACTGGATTAACATCCATACACATGAGAAAGAGTTTTTACAACGAATGATTGCGCTTCACTGTTTTCATAAAATGACACACGCATTAAGCTGTTCAATACTATTTCACACAGCCGTATTGTTTTCATCTCGATAAAAGCACAATTACGAGGTTTTGATGTATTTTTTTGCAAGTTACTGATGAATTTTGATGATGAAGTTACTCATGTGTAAGGATTTAAGTCCAGTCTAAAGCTCGTTAATGTTTACCGTTTGTGCTTTAACTATATTATAACAATTATCAGTAACTTGCAAAGAAGCACATCAAAACCTCGTAATTGTGCTTTTACCGAAATGAGCACAGTATGGCTGTGTAAAATAGTATTGAACAGCATAATGCATGTGTCATTTTATGAAAACAGTCAAGAGCATTCATTCGTTGTAAAAACTCTTTC
>JAUZST010003592.1:0-17030 GCA_034779995.1 Parotocinclus haroldoi | reverse complement strand
CTCTCTCTCTCACACACACACACACACACACACACACACACACACACACACACACACACACACACACACACACACAACTTCACTGCAAGCTGTTATAATCTATTAACTCCACAGTGTGAAAGGGATCCACAGCAATGCTCAGTTCACCAACAGTTTTGAGGTCCTGTATTAAGCAGCTTTAGTACTTAAATTATAGTCTCCATTTCACCCACATTTAGCAGCGAGGCTGGTATGAATAAAGCACAAAATGTAATATATATTTAAAAAAAAAAGAATTGTCACTTGTCATACTGCAAGTGCCCAAAATGTATTTAAGTCATATTTCTATATAATATGAAATGATTACATCAAATTTATATGTAAACTGGTTGTAGCCATCAAACATTACATTCTTTAAATAAATCTTAATAAATCTAAATAAAAATTTTAACACAGCTACAAATGGCATTCGACTGTCAGTTTGTGAGACTATTTAGTGAAATGTTAACCTCCGCCTTAAATCTTTCCAAAAGTGTTGTCTGGTTTGTAGGTCATCATTTCTGACGTTGGAATTTGGCATGTACTATTTAAATAACTTGTAAAGCAAGCATTTCTTATATCCTCTTGTCCAGTTGTGTATCTAGACTTTTATTTCATTTTCCACCTAGTGAGATTTAGAGGTTTTCTTGCTTAAGAGAGGAGTGGACACCTTTGCAGGACACATGCAATTAAATGCACTGAATGACTTTTATTTCTGATATGGAGATAAGAAATATTTATTGTGAAAATGGTTTTGTTTTGGAACCGTTCATTCAAAACAGCAGCATGGAAACATTGACAAACCCTAGGGTTCTGCTTGAAATTTTGAAAACTCTTTAAGATTACATAAATATGACCTAAAACATCGGATTTTCACACAAATCCTAAAAGTAATGATGCAGAGAGAGAGAGCGAGCAAGAGAGCGAGAGTTACTGCTGTCCAAAAGATACATAAAACAAAAGTTCAAATATTTTGCCACACATATTTAATGTTAGATTAATTTTCCTCGACAACTAAAGGATTAAGAATAACATCTATTTTCAGGATCATTATCAATGCGGATGGTGTAATTACAAACAGTGTGTCTTAAACCGACCTTTTATTTAATTGCAGACATTAAATGGACCCAATACATTATATTTCATTCTAGCATTTCAGGCCCCCAACACATTCCAAAAATTGGATAATGCCAATATAAGGCTAGAAATGAAGTAAAACAAGCAAAACTATGTGATTCCAAACAGGTGATGTCAAGTAGTGATTGCAATTTTGATTTGTTATAAAAACAATATTCATGAAAGGCTGGGTCTTTAAGGAACAAAAATGGGTAAACTGGATCTCCGGTTTGTCTACAAATGTGTGAGTAAATATTTTTAAAAATAGGCTCAAAAACCACATTCCCCAAGGTTCCCCAAAAACACAAAGTAACCCACAATCACCCCAAAGGAGTAAGGACTATAATAATTGAAGTAGCTCTGAATAGAGATAAGCGTGTCTGCTAATTGACAAAAATGTAAAGACAGATTGGAAGGGATTGGTAGTTCTCATTCTACACTGCATAATATCATCAAATGATTCAAGAAATCTGGAGGAATTTCAGTGCATAAAGCTTAAGCTGAATACCCGTGATCTCTTATCGCTCAGACGGTACGGAATAAAGAACTGTCATTTACACAGACATGGAATTACAATGAATTACTTTAGGAAACCTTTATAAAGTGCTACATAATTACATTACTGTTTAAAACTGTTAAGGCCTTTTGCAAAGGACATTCACACTTCTGTGATGGCAGCATTAATGCATAAAAGTACATTAAGATAAAGTATGAAATATATATGAGATGTTTTATTTTCCCAGACTTCCATGCATTTTTAATAAGATACTGCAAAACCACATACACACTGCACGCCCATAAGAGAAGCTACTAGCCAGTATTGGCTCGAGCAAAACACAACAGCCCTTTGGACACTTTCTCCAAGTAATTAGATTAAATACCAGTTTCTTGAGGCACAGTAAACACATGTTACTCTGACATTCTTTGAGCGCTTTGGGAACTCCTGGAAGACAGTTTTATTTCAGGAGGATCTCTGAAGAGTTTCTGATTAAGCTTCAAAAAGAGACAAGTCTTGCTTCTTTGCGACAACGCCAGGCGATGAATAATCAAAACATTACCCCAATAACTTGATTTAGTCATTGTAAATTAATACAATTTAAAAAGAAACACTATTAGTAAGCCACTAGAATCTGAGGAATGTCTTAGCTGGTCATGTATCCGCATGATGACAATTACATCATGATTGATTGCATGGGCACTGTTGCCCTTTCAGAAAAATCATTAGCATGTAGGTGTAGGGCTGTGTGTGCACGTATAAGCACACAATACATTCCGATTTATCCCCCTCTCTAACCACAGCAAGCCAGGTATTGTAGGCAATATAAAGGAAGGTAGGAAAATAATCGTCAAAATATGTTGAGCAGATAATTCAGATGCCCTTTGGTTCAAACATGATTTTTTAAAACTAGTCCATCAAATTTAATGCTTGGAAGATAGCTGCACCAATGAAAAACACCAACATTGAACCTACAGGAGATATGTCTAGGCTCATTTGTGGCTGAGTGTTGTACATGTAATGAGAAGAGGTGCTTCCGTTTCACATGTTAAGCTTATCAAGTGCCTGAAGTTGCCATGACAACAAAATACAAGGAAGACCTCCTCATCACCATAACAACCCCCAGCCACCCACCATACAGCCAAATTTATAATACAAAGCAAGATATTCGGTTAAGTAAAAGAGTAAACACACATGATGCTAATCACTGTGAACAATATTTCATCTTAATGACCATGCTTGCATTATAGTGGTCAGTTGCCTCTATCTGGGTGTGAATAACAACCAAGAGTGCTTAATATAACGATATTAAATTACCAAATTCTTATGTTCAAATATTGTGATTTCTTGTTAGCACAAGGATGCACCTGTTGCTTAGTCTGGCACTGTTATTATGCTACACAAAAACAAATGAGGAAGCAAAACTCTTACAAATACAAAAAAACCCTAGTAAATAGGCAGAAATGCCAGCCAATAGATTCCACTTAAAACGACTAACAGTACTAACCGTAATGGTAATTACATTACATTACATTGCATTAACATTATCTGTTGTGAAATAAAAAAGGCTGAAACTAATACACATTAAGTAACCCTGAAAATGAAAACGGCTAATAAAGCTTTATTAGAACACTGCAAATGCAGTATAAAATTAGCTAACAATCTGATTAACTGAACACTGACAGGTATGAAAAACTAGTCACTAAAGTAAAAAGATTATTCTTCAACCTTTAAAAGTCAGCCAAATGTACAGCAGAAAAGTGCAGAATAATTATCTTCTTAAGCCAATGAACGAAAGGGGGTTTTCATGATAACACAGCTTTTCCCCCTAAAGGTTTCCTTCCTGAAACATGTGGGATGATGATAGACAATGCCAAACTGAACACACAAAATAATTGTCTCTGACAGGCATTTGGAGAAACAATACAAATTTACTGAATTTAATTGTATATTATCAAGCCAGGTTTAATTGCACAAATAATGGTTACACAGTTAGTTCTGCCTGGATAACAATTGCAACAATGTCCTGGTGAAACCTTTCACCATCTTTGTCACTGATGCAGCATTGGAGCCAATTAAGTTCAAATTCTAAAGTTCCACTGTATAGAAGTCAGACAGAAGTAACAGTTCATCATGTGATCCTTCAGTTCTCACCATATCACTGGGACTAAAAATGGCAGTGACTTTCGAGTAACTCTGGGCCAAGTTCTCAGGTTGACTGCACATGTTGCACAACAAATGTGAGGAGCCTAGGCTTGTCTTGGTCACCAATTTTAAGTCTTAGTTAGAGGCTTTCTTAATAAGTCTTTATTTTTCTTATCCATTTCTGACATCCATCTTTTGGAAGAAAAAAAAAAAAAAAAACATAGGATAAGTGGTCCAAATCCAATCGTCTCAGCAAATCAGAGTTTTAAAAAAATCTTCACACAATTTTTTTAAATGTGACCTATAGCAGACATCTGTCTGAATGGTTCATGCTCTATAACTGTCATGTATGTGCAAAAGAACTAACAGGAACAACACTTCTTCATTATCCCACTTTAACTGCTGGACAATCTGATCCTGTACATGCCCCATCACTGTCAGTGTGCTCTGGCAGTCTTTGGTGACCATAGACCCTACTGACCAGGCAATGTGTGGTGCTTTTGTCCAGTTTTACATGCTTCTGTTCACCCCCATGAATACGTCACTTGCTACTCATTTGTGATAATTGAGGTGCACCTCATTTGTGTTTCTTTTAATTTTCCTTAGCTTTTCTGATGATTCTGTTTAAATAAATAAAATCAAATGTTTCTTTTATTAATCCCTTCATATTCATTTTGAAATATTCCCTACTTTTTGTGTGCCGGGTTTTAAAAAAAAAAAACGAAACTGGAGAAATCCAGCCACGGTGGGTCCTCAGTTTTGTCAATATCAAAGCAAACTGATAACATCCTGATCACAGGGTGCACATGCAGAAGGACCAACAGACAGACAAGGTAACAGAGAACAAGGACTCTTGTTGGCTATTGCTGAAAACTATATAGTGAATGGCAGATATCTCCAAAACCTTCCCATTACTTTACACAACCAAATGTAAGATAAAGGTCATCAAGATCTGAACTGTGCTGGGGGCAAGCAAGACTAACATTTTGCTAAATTTTTATCAGAATAGCACTGGCAACACCATGTGCCTTATGTGGTAATTTGCGATGCATCATGAACAAGAGGAAACAAAGAGCAACTGGCGCACAAAGCCTCACCCAGCATCACCACGGACTTGGTCTTGAAAATATTTGGAGTCACACTGACATTGGTACTTGTAAATATCAAATATCAAGCCCTTTGTGGTAGCAGTATACATGTATACAACTTTTCCTGATTCGACTCAGTAGGTGCATTAGGAAATTATATAAAGATGAACTGTAATGGACCAATCCACAGCTCCTATCGGATTCCAGTGCGCAACTGCTAGCTTTCCTTTTGGATCACAGGTTCGCTTCAACAGTAGAAATTAATTCTCAATAGTAGTAACAGAGAAGTGTTTCCTAGGTCGTTGTTTGAATACATTCAGTCATAGAAAGCTTTGCTCACGTAAAGTGTTTTAGTCTAATGCAGCACTTCCAGCACAAACAGAACAATGCTGAAGCATTTCATGCTGGTGCTTCAGATGCGTTGCCATATTAGAGGTGAAACGACCTTTACAACAGATCAGCTTTCCATAAATACTGCATTTAACATTTTCTCAGAAAGTGGAACTGAACTTTTGAGCTCCTGGCAGAGAGATGCTTGTTTAATAAAGCTGCATTTATTCACCAGTTGTGGCTGTGTTTTTAAAAGCATAAAATGTGTTAGTAGGAACCAATAAGCTGTACTGAAATCGGCACGCCTCCTGCTAACACCACTCTTAACACCATCTTGACGCAGACCATGATGAGCAGTGGCGTGTATGCCGATTGACAAATAAACACTGCTGTTCTGTAAAAAAACAGGCACATCCTAAAATAAAAAAAATGATCTTGAGAGGAAAATCCCCTTTAGCAGTGCTATTTAAAAACATGTTGTGTGGTAAGAAAACCACATGACAAACAAGTTAAATATCGAGATACGAATTAAGCAGATGAGGCCAACCATAAAAGGCTATGTAGACTACAAGCTTTACATTCACTCTCTGCATGTACGTCTGTATGTACTTGAATGTCCATGCCCCATGTCCTCCAAGTCATGGTGTACCTCTGATAAGTAAAACAGTTTACAGATTGCTTTCTTAATGCCACTAGAAACCATGAAATGATTCCACATGATCACATTTCGCTGTTGATTTGCTACTTCTTAAATGAAGGAAACACTGTTTTGAACTGCTCTCAAATTTTTTATTACAACTACACCAGATTTTATAGTTTTACAGACTTTTACACTCCCTCACATTCCCTGTCCCAGACCGTGCATTGTATTTGGAAAGCACTGAGCTGTGTTGCAGGTGCTCCTCTCCCTTTCTCACCCATGCCTGCATCTCTCTTCTAAATTAAAACAGATTTTTGAGATTTTGGTACAAGGATAAGGGAAACACGTTTATTCATATGATCGATGACCATTGACCTGGGCTGTATTGGTTGAGTCAGTCCAGAAGTTTCGGCATACTAAGGAGAGTAACAGCGTATTCAATTATAAAAGTCTAAAAATTTTTTACATGCCTGCTTCACTGTTTTACGCACATCTTGCTGACTTTTGCTTCACTGTTTTGACTGTCTTTGTGCTTGCCAATAAAGATCACCCATTTAAAGTTAACGTTTTTGTTCCCCAGGTTCTGATTGTCCACTCTCTGGACCCAGTCAGATGTTAAACTTTTCAATTAAAAACATTTTTCTCCACAAAATTGCCGCTGAGCAGCCACTTGGGTTCAAGTAACCGGTTCCATGAAGCTCACAGACAAACACACTTGATGACACTTGTACAAACCACAATGAAAAACACACTACTTTCACTAACAATAATTATTTTCAAAAACACACACCTAGCGAAAGGTAGGCTATCAAAACCCGGTTCAGATTTGAAACCGATAGCAAAAGTCCAAGAACCATTACAAAAAAAAAGAAACAGATTCCACTTATCTAAAAATTCACAATTACTGGAAAAATACACATGTAATAAGGAGACATCTATCTATCAGGACCATCATGTGATGATGCATCTTAAACTATTGAGCACAAGTTATACTTTATACCTGATAGTTTCACAGACTAATCTACTAAACTCATTTGATAGTGTATTTTAGTTGATTAAGCCTATTAATCATTGCACCCATAAAATACAACATACTTAATTTAATAGCTTGCTTCACACTAGCTATTGTTTGCTTTACATCAAGAATACATTTGAAATAAGAAACACCCCAAGTGGACTTTGAACTTATCAGAAGGGTATAAATTGGATTATACATGTCCTACGCCACAGAATAATCTCATAAGACAATCATTTAAGACCAGTATGTAATCTGAATATCATTTGGGCTAGTCGAAATCAGTCTCAAAGTCATGCCTTGTTTCCTGTAGGCATTTCCAAGGCATTTATGAATTGCATGTAGCATTACCACCTGGTGAAGCTAAGCAAAAATTAAGAGCTCACACTTTAAAACTACTCTACTCTAACAACTACTCTCCCCTTGTTTTTATGGTGCTATGTTCAGGTTTGAGCAGTACAACCATATGCAAGTATAAGCATCTATGTGCTTTGCTATTTAATAATGTGTTCTTACTCCAGACAGGCCGGCTACATCCCCCACCATTGCAATACTATGATTGATCTCCAAACAACCACTGCATGCTGTTCAGATGGATTTTATTTTTAGTTTTACAGATATTTGAATGAATATCTCAAGTGGCTAATCCCAGCTTTGTAAAATTTACAGTAACAAAAACGTATGAATTGTTATACTTCTACATATGTTATACATACATGGACCTTACACACAATGTGTAAAAAAGTGACTTTTATTGCAATCCTCTTTTTCATTCTTTACTGCATCCAATTTATACAAAAAGTAGAGACACCCTCTAGTTGGTGAGTGCATACAAGACAACAAGTGGTGAGAACAGGAAAACTTCACTTAAACAACAACAATGCCATATAAGAGCAACAAGACATAGTCCACTTAAAGTGGGAGAGTCCTAAATTCTTCAGTAACCAATGTGATGCACTTTGGGAAAAGTCTGTATTGCTGAAGTGAATTAGGGCTTCAGCAAACATGTCCAACGCGAGGTCACAATCTGAATAATATCTCGTTTGTAATTAGACAAGGCTAACATTTGTCTGCATTATCTTTTCTGGAATTGACCAAGGTCAGGGCACATCTCTGTCTGCACAGCCTCAAGGACACCTGGAACTTATATCTTTCAAAACACTGCGTAAAAAAGTTTGATCAACGTTTTACACAAGAGAAATTAAGAAGCATATTTACAACCATGTTGAAAAGAAGTGCTTACAATAAACCATTTACATTACATTTCACACCAAACAGAAAACATATAGAATGGAGAACCTTGTTAATATAGCACAGCGTAAACGTTTTTTTTTTTTCTACTAAACGAAAAAGGTAAAGTATGAGCAGAGCTAAATAACACAGACACACAGATGTGATCCATAGATTGAGTTGAGGTGGTACAGTGCAGTGAACATCTCATTCCATGTGTAGAAAACAGGTCTCGTGGATGCTAATTATTGAGGAAAAAAAGAATTACTGCAATTGTGTGTGCCAAATGCCAAAGTCTGAAAGAAGCAGCTGAATTTGCTGGTGTACCAAAGAATATCAGTCTACTTGCAAATTCAGCTTCCCTCACACTTTCCCACACTTTTATGACCACACATTCATAGAATGAAACTGTCTTATGTGACAGAGCAACCCAGCACAACCCAATTTTTTTGTCTGTTTGTACCGATGCCATATAAGATTAATGGTATTTTCTGCAACAATCCTCCCTGTGTCTTTGTTGGTTTACTTTGGGTACTCCTGTTTCCTCCAACAGTCGTGTTGGCCACTAAAGTGGTCTTTAGTGTGTGACTGTGTGCGTGACTGTGCGTGTGAGAACTATGATGGACTGGCGCCCTGTCTAGGGTTGTTCCTGCCCTTGTGCCCAGAGTTGTCAGGTGGGCACAGACAAAGTGGAAGATAATGAATGGAGAGTCTGCACGTTATGCACGTCATTAAAATTGATTTACTAAAACAGATAATGTATCTGTACGTTTATTAGGTACTCCTTGCCAGTAGTAGGTTTGTCCATCTGCTGCCTTAAGTCTTTGTGGTGCAGATTCAACAAGGTGCTGGAAACAATTCTCAGAGAAATTGAACATGACAGTCTCTCACAGTTGTTGCAGATTTGTTGGCCACACATCCACTATGCAAATCTCCTGTCCCACCACAGCCCATAGGTGCTCTATTGGACTGGGTTGTGGTGAATGTGAAAGCCATTCGAATCCAGTGATATTTAAGAGGATTTTAACTTTGTAACATGGCAAATGTTCCTGCTGGAAGTAACCAGCCAAATATGGGTAGACAGTGGTCAGAAGGGAAGGACATGGTCATCAGGTCAGGCTTAACGTGTGAGGAAAAATCTCCCCCAAGCCATTACATCACCACAACCAGTTTGACCCGCTAACATAAGGCAGGCTGGATACATATGATACTGTTTACATCAAATTCTGACCCTACCAACCAAATGTCGCAACGGAAATCAAACCAGGCAATATTTTTTTCTGTCTGTCAAGAGCTTGCAAATCCAATTTGGATCTGAATGCACAAACAAATCTACTTCTTACCTAGCCAGATTTGAGTACATTCAGGAAAAACAAAGCCCTGAGTAAACCATGTTTTAACATGCAGTCTAACTCTAACAACTCTTTTCTGAATACTACCCTAATAACACATTTATATTTCTGACAGAGAATAATCAGAATCTCCTGACTGTATAGGTGGTTCCTTGCTGTATCCGAGAGTACTCCCTTGTTACTTCCACAGTAGCTTGAAATTCTGTCTCAGCAGGTTGAACTGAAATAATGCTTTTATAATTTACAATCAAATGCACCACTGCAACATTCTACCTGAAAAAGTTACCTAATCACCCATTAACTGTTGTGCAGATCAAATTTTAAACAATTATCTTAGTCTGTAGAAATATACTGGCCACAAAAATTAGAGAATACTTCACAGTTAATTCACCTATAATGAAATCCCCCCTGAATTTTGTGAGCAGTATACAACCCTCAACTTAAGTCTATCTTTGCATGACCTAACTGGTTAAACTGCATCACCGTTACATCGCTTACTCTAAAACATGCTCATTCTTAAACATTCTACATGACGTTACTGAAAACATTATCAGTCATTACACTTAAAACTTGATTATAAACAGAGTTTAACAGACTAGTGAACAAACGTGCTTTTATAATTTCTTAGAAAGATCTCGTAAAATTTTAACAACGTCTCAACAGTCTACAAGATCTTTATAAGAAATTATAAAAGCACACGTTTGTTGTTGTTAAGACATTGTTCAAATCTGTTGGCATTTTGGAGAAGGTACTTATCCTTTTGTGCTACCTCAGTAAGCAGAATGTGGGCTTTGCATCAGTACATGACTGTGAGAAAAACAAACAACTAGGGATGAATTTGACCTCCCTTTCTCACTCTGCTGTCAATACAGACAGAGAAATGGGGAAGTACCAGAGTACAGATTGTTATCCTAACCTGACAAAAGATTGGGGCATAACACGCAAACGCACACAGGCTTTAATTGACTAACTAAAATCTTATACTCCACTCCTCTATGTTACAGATTCTTACGATACACTGCTTGACAATACATATATTGACAATATTCATGCTTATTCTAGCTGGTTATGTTTAAATATCTCTAATAATGTTATCGGTAGTAAATTTAGGTAACACTGCCACATTAGCGCACACGCGCATGCGCACACACAAACACACACCCACACAAACACACACCCACAAAAACACACACGCAAACAAAAACACACACACAAACACACACACAAACACACACACAAACACACACACAAACACACACACAAACACACACACAAACACACTTTACTGTTTCAGAACACGGATGTATTATGCAATAGTTCATATCTATTTTAAAAGGGGTAACTAATTTTAAAATTCAACTGACAAACACCAGAGTAAAATCTATAGTTGGGGCAAAAAGCCTGAGACCTAAGAGCCTCACTTAAGCACCGAAAAGCAACAGCTTGGCAAAGGCAGGATTTGAACCCTGGATCTTCTGGTCCATAGTGCAGTACCCTAACCTTAACGATTCCCAAGTTTTTAATGATCTTGCACTGACTTTAAAACTGACACCCACAGAATGGCTTATAATAAACTGAACAACTAGATGCCAAAATGAACGGTATTCCTGATCTGGCGGAATAAATAAAGATAAATCAACAAATAAAAAAAGTAATTAAATTAAATTTATAGTTCGTCGTCGTAAAAAGATAACAATACCTGAACTAACTTAATGTGCATATGAATATTGCGCACATGCGCAACGACAATTGCTCGATTTAAAATGTTGATAATTTGTTCTAGTGTGTGTATGCCTGGGAATGTTTACGTTCACTTACAATGCAGTCATGCTCAGATTTTCAGGAGCTATTTGGGGATCATTACTATTCAACTGCAACTTAAAAACCTGAAAAAAATTCAACTAGGAAAAAAAAGGTACTCAAAAGGCATAAAACTTGATCCTGCCCTTTATCACATGCTCCCCTTTATCATGTCTGATAGCTAA
Source organism: Parotocinclus haroldoi (assembly GCA_034779995.1). Taxonomy (NCBI): domain Eukaryota; kingdom Metazoa; phylum Chordata; class Actinopteri; order Siluriformes; family Loricariidae; genus Parotocinclus; species Parotocinclus haroldoi. The sequence goes on along the minus strand of JAUZST010003592.1, from coordinate 5,615 downwards.
TATATTACAAGATGTTTGTGGTGACATACCATGCATGGTATCTGCAATTTTCTGTCTAAAGGTCACTCCCTCAAAAATAAGGTCTGTTCTGATAGCAGTCGTGGTAGCATTATTTTATTCTATCAACACATTGTCTATTGGGGACAGGTCAGGACCATTAAAAAAAATGGACCTGCCCCATCTGACCACAATCCATGTTTCCACTGTTTGAGGGTCCATCCTAGCCCCCTTCAAGCCCAGAGAAGTTGATGCTACTTCTAGACAGGGCCAACATAAGGTTTCTTTTTTGTACAGCAAAGTTTTAAGTGGCATTTGTGAACGTAACTCCATATTATAATGCTTTACAAAAATTTATCAAATTAATCCCTTGCCCATGTGGTTCTAGCAGCTATTGGTGAATAGCAGCTCTTTATTTAGTGGTTGATCATGAGCATTTAGATAAAACCTGTGCCCTTGATCCACTGATTCCTTGTTTAATGATGATATGCACTGTAAATGAAAAAATACGCAAATCCCTTTCAATATTGCTTTGAGGAACACTGTTTTTAAAAATTGTAATATTTTTGCACACATTTGTTGCCAACATGGAGATCATCTGGCCATCTGTGCTCATCAATGACTCTTATGGATATAAATTTCGTACCAAATCATGATTATAATAACCTGCTAGAAATAATTACTTGGGTTTTTTTCTTTTTGATAAATACACCAGCACCAGGAGCGTCCAACATGCACAGGTCTGCTGCATTTTTTTAAAGAAATTAAAAAAAAAAAAAACCTTCTGGGTCAGAGCACAGACCAGTGAGTGTTGGTAGACAAGGCCAGCACACAATGCAGCGCCCAGTGCTTAACATTCGCAGACTCTTCAGAGCACTCAATCTGCTAGCCCCAGTACACAATCAAAAGCGCCTAGAATAGGCATGTGAATGTCAGAACTAGACCTTGGAGCAACGGAAGAAGGTTGTCTGATCTGATAAGACCCACATTTCTACACCACGTGTGCAGTGCACCCTGTACCCGAGGAACTGATATCCTATTTTGTCTATTTCTCATATAAATTAAACTTTCAACACCCAAGCCATTTTTATATTTACAATTTTTTCTTGGTATGCCATCATATTTCTCTCTCATGAAAATCACAAAGGCTACAAACATAAGGAATGAATTTATTAGGGACTGCATAGCTGTCTAACATTCCATGTTTTTCATACTATTATGTTATATTTATTATGATTATTATTAATGTGATATTTATCAAAACATTTTCATTTGATCTTTTCTGTAAAAAACTCATTTCTCAAATTCAACAGCTCAAAAGCAACTAAATATCAGAATAGTGGCATCCTGAATTAAAATACATTTTTAAAAGAGCACTTCAATAAAATGTGGACATTTACAAAAAATAACTATCATCACCATGTTCTAAGTGTACATGAAAAATATCATTACATTTCAACAGTAGTACAATATTCTGCTATAATGTGTTTAATTCGGTTAATACTCCTCCTCCCACTGTGTGTGTTCATGAACCTTAAAAACATTCTATTCTGTGTGCAGTCATGTGACTCTGTCCCTTCCAGTCAGAAACTTGAAAAGCAACATGTGGGAAGACTTTTAGACTTTTTTTCTGTGGTGCAGATTTTACCAAAGTAAGAGAAGAAACAAAAACAAAATGTCAGTTGTAAATAGCACGAAAAAAGCTTCAGCTACCTTCACCAATCTCTCAACACTTTATCACTCAACACACGCTAGTCAATATGAACAGAGCAAGCCTCAAAAAAGTGAAAAACTGGGGATATCAAGTTATAAGATATTGCATTTTGAAATATTCCCTACTTTTGTGAGCAAATGCTACAAAACACGAAAATGATTCAAGAAGATGGAAAGAAATTACAGCCGTGATTTCCTACTGAAAATTATCAGCCATTAATCGTAATCAAGGTCAAATTCTCAATTAATTGCTTTTGATTTGATTTGATTTGTCATATTAACCAGCATTAACATGAACCCAATATATTTCATGCTTTGTCTTCCCATCTTCTTGCAGCATGTGGTTTTACATTGTCTTATTGACAAATGAATAGCCATCCCTGGAAAAGACGCTGAAAGCAGATGTTGCTCTAAATTGCCAAAAGCAGCAACTTCATACAAAGATATGTATCTACAGCACTGCTCTTTCTTTTTAAATAAATGGAAATGGAATAGTTATTTAGCAGCACTTGAGCATATGCACATGAGAGTGTTCTTGATGCCTACTTCCTATATAGGCAGTTCTCTATGTAGACCTTTCTAAACAATAATGGAACCCTAAGACTGGTCCATGAAACAATCGGTACAGAGTTAGTAAATGTTCATAACTTCTGCACAATTAACAACAAAAGAAAACTGATAACACAAAATGCAGGACTCTGTCTCTCAGTGATGGTCCAAGTTCACACAAAGACATACAAGATATGGTTAAAAGATAAGTTTGTTTTATTCTGCTGAAATCAGCAACAGCTAATCCCACTGCCCAATCATTATTAAACTTTGAGCTTACAGAAAGTTTCTCTCCGTACTATTTGTGACCACGATTAATTTCCTCCAACTGATCCATAGGAATCCTTTAACAAACTTACCCACAGAAACAGTATGAAAATATCAGCTGGATTGAAACAGCTGCCCGATTTGTGTTATGGCAGTATAATAATAAATATTACAACACCAACAATAGGGTTTTTGAACTATGTCCAAGTTGCTCCACATATTATAAAATCTAATATGGTTCAGAGGTTCAGCCAGACCATAAACCACAGTAAGATTTTGTAATTTAGGGTTTGGCCCATTCTCCTTTTTTTGCCAACTTTAAGAAGAAGAAACTGCACAAGAAACTCCATCCATAATACCACACTTGCATCTAACTGCTACAGTTCTACATCTTTAATATAAAAATGAACAGGCCCCATAACAACGGCCCGTCTTCTTTCCTCCCTGAAAGATCATCATCGATGCCAAGTGTGTGCAAGCAGAAGACATAAAACGATGTCACAACCATAATTCTTGTATTGCCCTGCTTCATGTCCAATCTGAGGTGTGAAATAAATATACTTGCTATCCAAAGTTCCGCTAAAGTAGCAATAATCTCACATAACCCCTTAAAACACAAGGCATGGTAGTACCAGGACCTCATTTGTTATTTTCATAAGCAAAAAGAGTTCAAGAGGTCAAACGGTTTAGTATAAGCAGCTCACACAGTGTAAAACCATGAACAGACAGAACAAGAAACAAGGGATCCTGTTTATACACTCCTGACATTAATAAATGCTTGCTTTCTCAATGACCAGAACACATCTATTTACAGACAAACAAACACTAACTGTTTTTAATGAAATTAATGCATATATCCCAGTCAATAAAAATATAAATAAATAGAAAAATTATTAGCCTGTTTTTTAAATTACATTTTGTTTTTCATTCACACGCCAGCATTACGCAGCGGTTAGGGATGCCCTGAGCGTTGAAGGCCCCCTCCGCACTGTGCATTGCTAGAGTGAATGAGATTGGACGCCATAGCAACTGTGCACAATGGTAGGAAATTGCAATACAGAGAAAATAATACAGTTACTTTAAATAATAAAAATAAATAAATAATATGTCCGTTCTTTCAAGGCATTTTCCACTATACGCACTGGATTGCTATTTTGTTTTGCTAAACAATGGTGGAATACCATTTAAATGTGCACCTTTTGTTCTATAGCAATTCACTTTTTAGTACTTAACATTATTTTGATAAATGATTGGGATATGAAATATATGAAATAACTTTCTAACAGAGTCAAATGTAAAATCACTGATATATTACAACTATGATACTAAGTACCAGGAGAGAAGTACCAGGATGATAATGTATCACGAAAAGCCTGTGTCAAATCACCTGGCCCACATGCCCTGCAGTGATGGTGCTTTGCCTCAAAGACCAGTCTAGGACATCTTTAACGGTCGCTTCACTAGGCAAGGTTGCATTCATAGCATCCAAAACAAGTGGAGTCATGTTATTACTTACGCTCAAAGTCCGAGTCATCATCATCGTCCTCTCCGTTAGACTCTGTCTGCATGGGCTCGCCATCAAACATCACCCCTTTGCCACCGGATTTGGCAGTGGCCGCAGATCCATCCTGACTCCTGGTGTCTCTGAGTCTAGTGAAATACTGAACAGCAAACTCCACCAGGTCGGGGGGCCTCTGACGAAGTACCTCCACTGTGTAGCCCTGCAGCAGCTCGGTCAGACCTACCGGGATCTCAATACTCATGGTTGGATCAAGACGCTGCTTATCTCCTGATGACTAACTATAAACTTTTGATATCCAACTACAGATTTGTTTCGTAACTTCTGGACTGTCGTACAAAAAGGTAGAAATGATTCCTGATCAGTCCATGTAGTGGACAGGCTGTATACTGTAAACGATTGCTGTGAGGGAAGCAAACAGGCAACCAATGCAAATGATAAGCCAGTGAGAAGTCGAGAAACGTAGAAAGCCTCTAATACCGTGGTAGGAAGTAAAAAAAATCGTAAATGAAATGGGCTGGATTAGCGCCAATCAAGTTGTAATTATTCCAAACCAGTCAAACAACAGTTTGTGCCTTTGTAGCAAACAAGTTTTGCTGAGTGTCAGAAGATACCAGAATGCGGATTACCAAGGGTTATAGGGTTGGTGTTTAGGCCAATGGATTACCGATCTGCTGTTATGCTTGTTAAGCAGCCCTAGATGGTCGCAAAATAGGTGGAGTAATAAAAAACTACAAATACCTCGTCTCTGATCTCTGACAAACCCTAAAAAGTGGCTAGAAAACCACTGCCTTATCTCTTCTTACAGATGGTAGCGCCAGATCCTCTTGTTTTCAGTCTTTGGGGGTCCTTGATCTCCCTGCCAGTGTATAAACGACAGTCGTTTTGAAAAAATATCCCTTGTAATTGTAGCTGAGGTAACAAACTTACAACTAAATTCTGTAAAAAGCAGAGGTAGCTGTGTTGTAAGTTTGCCTTGTAAAAGGGGCCACCCAAGCTTAGCAAGCTAAACACTGCAGCTAGCTGACGTTAGCTAGGCAGAGAGAGAGAAGAGAGAGAGGGAGATAAGTGGGGAGGGTGGGACACGGTGACAGAAATTGAACTCGCCCTGACAAGCAGTTCGGTTAATGCAAAAGTGAGTTCGCTCACTTTTTGGTGCAGGAAAATACGAATCCTCCACAAACCACGGCTAACGAAATAGCAACCTGTCACACGCCAGCTAGCGACAAACGGTGAGCAGTCCTCCAGGGAGAGATGAACGCTAGGCCGGCTACCCAAACTAGCCAAAGCCCTGTCAAGTCCAGGCAAGAAAATGTGCAGAAAATCTTGCTTCTTCGTTTCGAATCTGAGTTTCCTTTTGGCGCTACAGTCCGACATAAACGTGTCTGGACGTCGAGTAAACAGACTTTCTTCAAAAAGTCATGCAAACGAGCTTACTTTCCGTATTACTAGTCTGCCTCTCTCTCCCTCGACGAGGCTCTCACACCACCGAGCCCTGCTTTAGGGGGCGTGGCCACAGCAGAGACACTTACAGAGCAAACGACGCAGGAAAACTTGATTGACACATGAA
>JAUZST010003591.1:0-17030 GCA_034779995.1 Parotocinclus haroldoi | reverse complement strand
TATATATATATCATTCATATAACATATATAATCTATGTATTATATATATAATATGAATCACATTAAGATGCACCAGGCCAGCAGGAGTTCACCAAGATCTTTCTATTCCTAGTTCCTCTGTGAACCACTGGCTCGATTAAGCAACGTAAAGGCTTTGTTTTAAAAGTTACCAATATGGGGAAGAAAACGAAGAAAGAGGCTGAAGCACCAGCTAAAGATGAGGTTTGGTTTTTATTCTGTGGACCGTGGTGATATAGCAATGCTTAATGCTAAATGTCTGGCTTCCTGATATCAATTAAGAAGGTTCTAAACCTTATACCATCCCAGGAACTCCCTATTTACAGGGTCTGCCCGGGTTTAAATGCTTACTATATTTAATGATTGCAGTTCCTTCCACTTCCCATCGAGAGCAGGAAGATCGCGACGGTGGTCCTGATGCTCAGCTCTCCAGAAGAAGAAGTGCTGAGCAAAGCCTGTGAAACCGTCTACAGATATGCAGAGAAAGGTTTGTAGGTTGCGGTTGCGTGATACCTATGAAAAGTCATACTCATGCTTCTGATCTTGTGCAGGTGATGAGAACAGGAGCTCTCTGGTGGCTCTAGGAGCGCTCAAACCTCTCACTTGGCTCATAACTCACGAAGATAAAGCTGTTCGGCGATATGCCATCATGGCTCTGGGAGTCATGACCTCCAGCGGTGAGAAAGAACCTTTAAAAACGCAGGAATAAGAACGAGCTGAAGTGCTCACTGTCTGCTTTCTGCACAGACGAGGTCAGGAGAGTTCTGAAGAAGCTCAACGTCATCCCCACCATCATCAGCAAACTCACTCCGGAAGGTACTGGTTCATTCTGATATATTTAACTGTCTTCAGAACAACTCTCATGATCATGCCTGGAAATGATGAGGGAAGAACGGCTGTAAGAAATTCTCCTATTGGTAAAAAGGGGATAATCCGACTTTTAAACGTAACTTCAGCCCGAGGTCAACATTTATCGTCGTCCTTGGAAATTCTGAGAAAGAACATGTGTTCATTTATGTTTTACTTTTTATTATGATCAGAGTAGGAACTCAAGTCTTAATCCAGTCAATCGGCACTGTGACAAACTTGCCAAGTTTATTTTGCTCACGAGGATGGTAAGTGGTCTGGAGGAGTGAACTGGTAAACTGTTGTCATGTTTGCCCACAGAGGATGTTGTGATGCACGAGTATGCGACGTTGTGTTTGGCATCGCTCTCTGTGGACTTCACGTGCAATGTTCAGATCTCGGACCAGGCCGGCCTGCAGCCCCTCATCCGCCTCCTGTCCAGCCCCGATCCCGACGTGAAGAAGAACTCTGTGGAGTGCATTTATAATCTGGTTCAGGTGAACTGATCTATTTATATTTAATATGTGATTATTGATTTAGCCAGCTAACCCGTGCCCCTCTGTACCCGCCGTAGGACTTTCCTAATCGTGTGGCAGTGCGAAAGTTAAATGGAATCCCTGCGATATTTGAGCTGCTACGTTCGGAGTTTCCTGTGATTCAGCAGTTTGCTCTCCGTGCCCTAGAGAGCATGAGCAGCACAGACAGAGAGACTCGGGCAGCTTTAAGAGAGGAGCAGAGGATCACCAGGCTGCTGGATCTCCTCACAACCAAAGTGTTTCTTTATTTTATTTAACGTCATATTAGTGTTAGTGGCCACATTCACAACAGATACGGGGTTACACAAACATGCACAGTATCGAACAGTCCCAAAGTAACCCAAAGGACTGTGGTAGCCTAGCGGTTAAGGTACTGGACTCTGGACCAGAAGGTATAGGGTTCAAACCCCACCTGTGCCAAGCTGCTACAGTTGGGTTCTTGAGCAAGACCCTTAACTCACCATTGCTTGGATTGTAAGATTATATCAATTGTAAGTCGCTTTGGATACGGGTGTCTGCTAAATGTTGGAAATGTAAATGTAATCCCAAAAAACTGACATAAAGCCATGTAACCGTTCAAAACCTTCTTACTCTTCAAATAAATTCTGAATTAATATGAATCAAAAATAAATATGAATTATAATTAGTATCGTCCATTATTATTGTGATTATTATTATTACTTTTATTATTATTGCTATTATTATTATTATTAATATAATTGCTATTACTATTATTATGCTTATTATGATAATAATTATTAATAATAATACATATTATTATCATTATTTTTACTATTATTATTAATATTATTGCTGTTGTTGTTATTGTTATAACTTGTGATATTATTGTGTACATGTTTCTTCCCTTTTGATGTGCCTGGCAGGAGTTCAGTGACCTGCATGTTGAAGTTCTGAAAATCATCTCAAACTGTCTGGAGGACAGCGAGGCAGTCCAGCTCATTCAGAGGAACAGAGGCCTGGAGAAGCTGCTGCAGTTCATCATCACCCCCAGCAGCCCCGAAATCCAGAGCAACGCCGTTAAAACACTGAGCACAGCAGCACAGAGTGGTATACACACACACACACACACACACACACACACACACACACACATATCAGTCTTATTAAATTACTATTGTTTCTGTTACTTAGCCTACCTTAGACGCCCGGTGCGCTCGTAGTCGGTCCAGTCGCCATTACAGAGCGTCTGGTGAAGGCGGTTTATATCGCATGCATGTTAAATGACGTGATATCGTACACCTCTACTATAAAAGTGGAGCTCCCAGCATTGTCCATTGCCACGTCGTTAACGTACATACGGTTCTTCGGTTTTGTCGCGACTCATTTAGGGAACGCACAGCTCCTCGTTTGCGTCCTTTACTCCTTCGCTAAGGTAGTCGGTTATATCCTGGGGGCGTTTAGAGCCAACGGATGCGTACAAGGGGAAGCTCGGAGGTAAATTTACCCCCGTAGGGAAAGATCCTAGGTTTACGCGTTGCCGTTTTCGCTCGGCTCCTGTCGAGCCTCCCTTAAGCCAGCTCCGTGACCCGGTTCCTCTTCCGCGTGACACACTGCACGCTCGCCCTCACGTCGTGGGGTTCCTTCAGTCCCGCATCTTTGGGTCCACACCACAAATCATAAGTTTCCTTTTTTCTTGCGTTGACTCCTCTTCCTATTTTTTCGTCGCCTAGGTGAGAACAGAAAGATCCTGCATGAGCACGGGGTCGAGAAGATCCTCGTCGACTTGCTTGCGGTGGAGGACGCCGGCGTATCTACCTCCACATGCCAGGCTCTGGCTGCCATGAGCAAGAACCACATGAGCAGAGATGCTATCAGAGAGCTCGGTAACCGTCCTCTAACTCGCGTTTCAAAAGCAGCTGTATTTTGAGCGATGCACGGATCCAGATCTCGAGTGATGAAGGCTGTGTTTCAGACGGGATCAGACTCATCGTGCAGCTGCTCAGTGGCGACCAGACGGAGAGGAAAGAGGCTGCGGCACAGGCCCTATCCTGCCTGACTGACAGAAATCAAGCAAACACATAGTGAGTGCACCTCAAAAAACAGTATTTGTGCAGCAAATACAGTCACTATATAGGTTTAAATGAATCCCACGTCTAATACCAAGTCTCTCAAAAAGAGAGAGTTACCCTGTGCCCACCCTCTGCCCTCAGCGCTGTGCATGAGGCTGGCGCCGTGGAGTTACTAGTGCAGCTCCTGCAGGACGCCTCCCCCAGCACAGCGGTTCATGCCGCAGCCGTTCTGTGTAACATGGCATCGCAGGGCGCATTACGCAGGAGCATGGCATCTCATGGAGTCACCCGGGCACTACTGAAACCTCTGCAGTCCAACCACGAGCGCGTCCTCATCAGTGCCACCCAGACTGCAGCCGCACTCGCCTGCGATGCAGACACCAGAGCTCAGGTGTTTATGTTTACACAGGGCATCCCATTCCATCATTAAATGAAACCAGACTAGACTGGTCACCAGTACTGTTTGTATTATGGGCACCATTTTATTTTTCGTACGTACAGATGAGAAACGATGGAGCTCTGCCCCCACTGGTCAACCTCCTACAATCTAGTAACGCAGAGATCCGCCGAAATGCGTGCTGGGCCGTCAGCGTGTGTGCCAACGACGAACCGACGGCATCAGAGCTGTGCCATTTAGGGTGAGCTCGTATTTAAGATGCACTACGTTTAATAATCGGATATTTCAAAGCAGTGCCAACCTTGCGCTACGGAAATTCACAGAGATGGCAGGAGGCGTGTAACTGCGCCAGCAGGTGGCATTGATGCTCTAGTATGCCAGATTTCTTTTTGGAAGGGCACATTTTTGGAGGTAGTGGTACAGGATCAGTTCAGGACGTTCCAGTTGGATGGTTTGGGGACTGGGCCATTTGTTTGTGCCATCAGAAACCGTGTGGTATGAGCAAGGGTGTAAAGAAAAACACTCAAACCTCCTCTTGGATCACGTCTAAGGTCCAGGTCCGGTTCTGGTTTGGACCTGGTTCGATAAAACTCCCTTTGTGGGCGAGCCTCTGATATTAATCGGATTTTCATTGCTTCCTTTCCCCTATGCCATTTCGGCGCTTTAACGTTCGTCCTGTAGGACTCTGGAGATCCTGCAGGAGATCAACAGGTCCCTGAAACGTAGGAACAAATTCAGCGAAATGGCTCTGCAGAAGCTGCTGGATAACAACCTGCCGGTAAAATACAGCTTCACTGGACATCTGTCCTTCACTGATATCACCACAGACGGCTTCTATGATCCAGGCCAGGTCAGTCCAGCCCTAACCACTCTGAGTTAGCCTGCTGATTTTCTGTTCTGGAGTGTTCATACGTGGTTCTGCTTCTGCTCACAGGTCAGAGAGAATCAGAAGGTTCCAGCTCTGGAGAAAATATCAGAGCAGGTCATCAATCAGCACAGAGCAGTCATTACCATCAACGGAAAAGCCCCGGAACAGTAGGTCACGGCCAAAGGTTAAGCTCTTCTGTTCACGCCAGCTGAGTCTGTTTTCTAGTTAAAGAATGTCTGAAATCAAAATGTTACAACTAAACTAAATGTAACAACTAAAATGTTAGAACGTCGAAAATAAACATGAAATATAGAACAGAAAGCAGCTGGAGTCACTGGGATGAGCACAGGACGCAGGACACTACCTGACCCCCGCTGACCCAAAATACGTGGGGCAGATCCAGACGTAAAGCACGAACACGTGCGGAGATCATGCCAAATCCACACCGCCGGAGTCGAGGAGCATCTGGGGATCTCCGCAACTTTGTATAGCAGGCCACTCAGAAAGTTTGTGGAAATGGTTATAAAACCACCTCTAAAGAGTGGAGCACGGTGTGTAATAGTCCGATAGGTCACAAAGTAATTCGGGGTAAGCTCTAAGCAACTAAAGGTCTCTCACATTAATAGCTTTAATGTTCTTTGTGACAAGCAGAACACCACTGCTCTCCAAAAAGATCCCATCCCAGCATAATCACAATAACCCATAATCTGTTAAACATGGTGGTGGTAGCATCAGGGTTTTTGCCTGTTTTGCTGCATCTGGAACGACGAGTTCTGAAGTTTGCTGAATGCACCTGAATCTTAAGAGATCTTAAGAGGGTCGTGCAGCAAGATAACGACTACTAAGCTCGCAAAGAATTGTTCAAGAAGAATAAAATTAGAAAGTCATTTTAGAAAGTCAGAGTCCGGACCGTGTTCCTGTGCGGAAACAAACCAACATCAGAGCTGAAGCTGTTCTGCATGGAAAAGGTAAAACTTAAAAATGTAGACTTGTGTGAAAACCGGCAGACATTTCAAACCCCTCCCTATTTGGGTGTGTGCTACAATCAAGCTATGGTGGGCGTTGTGTGAAATCGTACCCGACGCCCATGGTGATTGATGTTAAGGATCTATGGCATTAAGAACTGGGTCTTTGTTTGTGTCCTTGTGCAGACGATTGGTGCCCACACGTTACCCTGCTGGACTAAAGCTTATTTTAGGCGGTTTAACATATTCTCTGTCAAATTAAATACGTTCTACAGGTTTCGTCGTGTGTTTTTCAGTAACTATGCACCCTCTCTTAGTTAGCCTTTGTCAGTCAGCATGAAATCAATCTTTCTGGGTTGCCAGGTCCACGGCACAGCCGAAACAGACTCTCGCTGTTGGCTTTTCAATCTCCGCACCTAAATCTGCCAGCGTTAGCACGCTATCACTTGCATTTTAAGCTCCCGTGTGTTACGTAACGGAGGCCCAGGCGGCACAGTCTGGCCTTAACGCCAATACAGAACGCTAATGACTCTGCATCACAAGCAGCATGGCACCATGAGGGTTATTGTGTGTGTTCTGGTACAGAAAGTACAAGCCTGGCACTGATCTGTGCATTCGCTTTGTGTCCGGCCAGCGTTTAGGGACAACCGTGCATTGAAAAGTCCAAAAAGCAGCAATAATTATTATTAGATTTAGGGAAAATGAATGATTGTTTCGTAAAGTATTTAGGATTTTGTTATGTGTGAAATGATAAGCAGGATTGTAAGAATAATCTCATAAACATCGAACAAAACGTCCCTTTAACGTCACGTTATTATTCGTGTCACTCCTGGTACCGCTTTGCACCCGTGAAAGTCTCTAGAGGAACTCCGAAACTTAGAATCTCCCAGGGAGAACACGATGGTGAGGCTTCTGACCAACCAGGGCATATTCTTTATTTAGTTATTTTAACCAGTTGGCATTTTTCAGACAATAAACCATTTACATTGCTGTAAAAAATACATTACGCTCAAACGCAGGCCACAAATCATAAAACCAGTAAAGAATCGTTTAATCCCAGTGTAGTCCCAATGGTTTTTATCAGAGCTTTACATGTGTAATTTATTTAATTGAACTTCGTAATAAATGTTGTCTTTGTAAACCCCTTTGAATTTCTCTTTACATTTTGAACTTTTTGAATTTTGCCACGCAGAAAAACTATTTATAGATGGTAATGCAATTGTGGATTAGGGGCCATACTCAAGGGCCCATCAGTGGTCGCCTAGCAGTCGATACCATACCCCAGTAGCATAACTACTGCACCACAATCTTTGTTTCTTATTTTCCAAAAACTGTCCTTATTCTTTATTTAGTCCAGTGCAGATGAGAGAGCAGTGTGAAGACGAGGACCAGACGAAGAAGCCCTGGGTTCTGCCCGGAGACGCTGCGTTACACGTCATGATCACAGAGACAAAGCAGTTAGTACTGTCCTTCCAAGATGAGACAGAGATGTACAGTTCTCTGGCTAAGTGAGCTCTCATTTCAAAATACGATTTGCACACTGAATTGTTTTATTTCTGTTATCTCTTATGGGAAAAGTTCTGCCTGTTCTTGTCCCTGAATATTTAAACCCCTCCCACTTTCAGTCATCTCTGTTACATCGTTGCACTCCCTCCTAATGAGGTTCTTCCAGCTCTTTATATAAAATATTTACTATTATTATTATTATTATTCCATAGACCTGGTTGCTTACTTGTAGGATCTGGCAACCCTGTCTGAGCTGCTGTGTTATTCATGGAGTGTGATCGCTGCTCATAGCCTGTTTGGCTCGGTTTGTAAAAGGCATCTCAGTTTCTAGTTGTTGGGATAAATATCATTGGGAATATCATGAAATCACACCTTAAACGTTTAGTGAGATTTTGAGGGATTTTGGAACGAATGTCGACCCGTCTAGCTGCGTTACTCACTGCTCACAGGGAGAAGGGGAAATATTCGGGGCGATGTGTACATCCGCAACACTGAAACAGCATAGAATTGTTTCTAAGATCCGTATCGTAAGGGTCTAGTGGATTAAAATAACCAAAAATATTGGGACAGCACGGTTTTCCCACGAAACAAGGTCTTATTTAAGTGTGACGTGGTGATGGTCGCTCTCAGGTCGGTTTGCAGAGCGATGGGCGGCCCAGTGGATCCTGAGAAGCAGCACGAATTTCTCTGGGAGCTTCACCTGAGCGAGCTGAAGATCCAACTGCAGTCCAACATTATTCCTGTCGGCATGATCAGAAAGGGAACGTATTTCCACAGAGCCCTGCTGTTTAAGGTGTCAGTGAGTGCGGTGATATTCACCATTATTACGAAATAATCTCTGCGTTTTCAGAGCTGCAATGACATCCGTGATTTTGGTGCAGGTTTTGGCAGACAGGGTCGGGCTGAGCTGCAGCCTGGTAAGAGGGGGGTACGGTCGAGCCTGGAATGAGGTCTTGATCTCGGCCACAAACGCGAACGAATATCACCGTCAACCTCAGAGATACACCGTGGACCTCATGCACAAACCAGGCAATCTGATGAAGAGCGGCACAGCTCCGGCTAGACAGTACCAAACATTTTAACCGTTCATTACAATCCCAAAGAGTTACGCTGTGAACCAAATAAGATCAATTAAAGAGAACAGATATGGAAACTGGAATCAGCTGTATGACCTCAGCCTCAGTTTGTTGGTTTAGTTAAATTATTGAAGCAGTTTGAATACTGTACTTGTTTTTTCGGTGTCTTTTTGGCATCTCCTGCTTACAAGTGTGTGTAGTACTATGCAAAAGTCTTAGGCCACCCTTAGATTTCTTGATTTAGCAGCGGTATAATAATCATATATAACATGTATTTACATATTCGTTTTTGTGAGCTTTAGTATATTTGCCACCCTTCCAAAAAGACCAAGAAAATATAGAAAATGTCTACAAAAAATCTGAAACATAAAACAGAAGGATCTGATTAAAATCCCCTGTATTTTCAGGTTGTATTCTAGAGACTATGGAATATTGCTATGTGTCTAAAACTGGTATTTCTATACCTAACACATCATAATGATTTTCTGAATATAATCCAAACTGTGTAAATAATATGTTTGCGGCTTAATAATCATCTCTACTTGGAATACCGATGCATAAATTACATACTTTTATTAAGGTTCTGTTAGAAGAACATTAGCTCGTGACAATACGACAAAACTCGAACAAAACCTCATGAAACTTGGAGGAGGTTTGAAGTTCATTTGGGTTATTGTCAGGGATGAAAACGTCAATAAAACTGAACGATAAGGCCAAATGCTAATTGATTTGTGTTAATTATTAATCAAGGCAGGTTGTTTTTAGGTCAGATCCGTTGGCTCCAAACCCTGTAACTTTGAACTAGAAGTGTTATCAGGTGTAAACAGGTCTGGACGGGGTTACAGGGTGAGGGAGGGACGGAGTGAACAGTCTCTCAGTAGCTCTGAGTTTATTCACTGCAGCTCCAGACTCTTCTCAGAATCACGGCGCTGCAGCAGCTCCGCTCTCAAACATGGCTCGTCTCTTAGTGCGCCGCCTTTCACCTCTGCTTTCTAACGCAGCTACTAAATCCCTTCTGTCCCCACGACCTCACATACGACCTCTTAACACGGCGACAGGTAAGAGATTTCAATTTAGATCACCAAAACTGCAGCTGAACTGCAGCCGGCGTGCCTGCTCTCAAAAAAAACAACTTAAATATCATCTCAAAAAGCTTAAGTATCATAATTTCATGAGCTCTCCAGGTTTTATTTATTGTTTATTATCACTTTCCTAATCATTTTCATATTTTCTAAAACTTATGAGCTGCATTTTATTTATGTAAGGCAAAATAATATTATTAATACCATTAATAATATAAAACTGTTGCAGTTATACATTTACTTGTATTATATACATGTATAATCATTATTATAAATAATATCTTGTAAATTATTGTCAATAACTATAATAATTATTATCTTATTTATTTTTATTATTCATATAATATTGTTATCAATGTTATTGTTCTAATTATTGCCTAAATTATTGCCAAAATTTATAATAATGGTATTTATTATTTTTATATTATTTACTTTTATTCTTATTATTCATACAATCATGTTATGATAAATATTGTCAATATTTATAATAATAATAATTATTATTATCTTGTTTATTTTGTATTATTCATATAATATTGTTATCAATGTTATTGTTCTAATTATTGTCTACATTATTGTTAATATTTATAATATATATATATATAATTCTTTTTTTTTTTATTTAAAAATCCTATTATTATTGTTCTAAATATTGTCTAAATTATTGTCAATACTATTAGTATTATTATTATTAGTAGTAGTAGTATTGTGAGTATAAAACTTCTCAGAAAAATTAAGGGATATTTCATTTTGAAGTATTTTTATTAGTGGTGTTATTTAATTTATTATAAGTATTATAGTCATTATGATGATTATTATTATTGTAATTTTGTCAATATTGTGTATTATTTTTACATTATAATATATTATTATTATAATATATTATTATTATTACTATTAATGCACAGAATAATTATAAACATGTTGCTGAACCATTAATAGTTCCATTAAGTTCTGGGACCTGACAGAAACCCCAGTGGATCAGATGGAACCTAAACCTTCAACTTGTAGGTAAAATATATACATATACACCGTGGCTGTCTTTGACCCCTAAGGCGTCCCATATTCCTCAGTAATCCAGTGTGGGATGTGATGGACGTTTCATGTGACTGTTTTCTCGTGAGCAAAGTCCTAAATGAGACCAAGGAGTAAAACAGGTAAAACAGGTAAAACAGAGTAAAAGGGTTGGGGGTTTGGCCGCTGCAGATGTAAATAATTTAGGCTATAATATTAATTTGAATATGTATAAATGATCAGCAGTAGCTTATATGTCGTGCCGTTAAGCTCTCGACCCTGAATGGGGCTGAGAGGGGTCCAGAGCTTGACTGGAGCAAAAAGGGAGTACAGTTCATCATAGAGACAGGCAGGGGGCGCTGTTACAGTGCTGGGCAACGATCATCTAGAAAACCATGGGTGCACTGAGGGAGAAAACTATTTCTTACGTTCTAACCAGTGTCCTGCTTGGTTATGTTTACTTGGGCAGATCCTCTGTCCCTGACGCGCCATGACGAGTGTGTGGACTGGAAGAAGAAGCTAACTCCAGAGCAGTACATGGTAACCAGAGAGAAAGCCACTGAAGAGGTCAGGGTCATGGACGGAAACGTTAAAGGCGTAGTGTTTAAATATGGCATGTCTGATCGTGTACTCATCGTCATTTCCACGTATTTCACAGCCGTTCAGCGGAATCTATCTGAAGCATAACGACGTGGGAATGTACCACTGTGTGTGCTGCGACTCTCCACTCTTCAGGTAACACCAACACGCCTCGATCCTTGCCCTCTCTGAGCTAGATTTATAAAAACGTAATCTCGTGCATAACTCGATAAAACTGGGACTGACCTCACTTTTGATATTACACCGTGCCCGAACGAGCATTATTTAGAAATATCAAGTCCGGGAGGCAAAGCTGAAAAGGCACCAGCTTCTAATCTTGCAGTGTGGGGTTTGGCATGTTCTCCCACTAGATGAAATGCAGCCTCGCCAAAACGGCCCAAAACGGCGTTTTATGGGTCAGTTTGTTTTATTTTATGGTTCAAACATGCCTAGGTGATGCCATAGCCTCAGTAGAGACCTGGGTCTGAGTCCCAGTTTGTGACACTGACACTGCAACAGCGACCCCTATGGGCATGCTTATGGCTGTGCCCAATGCCCAAAATACACTGCCCAGGTACAAGATGCTAAAACATGGAAAGATGAGAATAAACGACTGATTAATGATGGTCTAACTTTAAAAAATGGTTTTGTAAATGCCAGATCATGTAAATTAATATATTAACATCCTCCCAATTTAAGCTGGAAATACACCTATAATATCCTATTTAATAATCTCTGATTCCTACAGCTCTGAAGCGAAATACGACTCTGGGACAGGATGGCCATCGTTCTTTGAGGCTCATGGGACATGGGAAAGAGATGAGAGTCTCGCTAATATCATCCGCCGGTCCGATAACTCGCTCGGAAACATGGGAATGGAAATCATTTGCAAACAGGTCCGACTCTGAGAAGTCCAATCCGTTATTTATTGAGGAAGGCTTTGTTAACTCTGGCATTTTCGTCTTTCTACAGTGCGATGCCCACCTGGGCCACGTGTTCGACGACGGTCCGGAACCAACAGGCCAGAGGTTCTGCATAAACAGCACAGCTCTCAACTTCAAACCCAGAGCAGACTGATCGTGGATGTGTTCTTTTCGTTAATCTGTCCGGCTGCATGGCTGCTCTATAAAGCTCAGTGGGACGTCTGGAAGCAGCTTTCATGCATGAGAGACACGGAACAGTGGCGTGTTTTGTTTTGGCACCCGTGTTCCCAGGTTACAGCACTGCTCCGGCTCAGATTGGCCCTTTCCACCAATCATAAGTGACCTTATCGTCCCACATGGGGTCTCTGACTGTATCCCAAACCTCGTTTTTCATCTTAGAAATCAAGTACGCTTAGCACATCACTTATCTGGACATATTCTTTCATCCAGATGTGTGTGTGTGTGTGTGTGTGTGTGTGTGTTTGTGTGTTTGTGAGACAGCCTGTGTGTAAGCACCCAAACAACATAACATAAGTTTGGGTTCCTGATGAAATGTAAGCTGTTGTTGCTCAGTTTAAGTATCTTGTGTGTTTTCTGCATCCTACACACTCAGAAATGTTGACATTATCAACTGGTTTAAAAAAAGATAATAAAATAAAATCAAATACGGTTGATCCGAGTCTGATAAGTCATTAATCACACACATTATGGAACATGATGTTATTATTATTATTATTGGTTGTGTTTGTAGTGTTATTATTTCTTCTATTCTTATTAGTATTATTATTTCTACTATTTTTTATATTTATATTATTATTATTGTTTCTATTTGTATTGTTATAATTATTTTTATTCTTATTAATATTATTATTTCTACTTTTTTATTATTTTTATTATTACTTATTATTTATATTATGATTGCTATTATTTATATTATTAGTACTACTAATATATCTATTATTTTATTATTTATATTATTATTGTATTGTTATTATTATTTCTGTTATTATTATTTATATTATTATTTGTATTATTTATATTATTATTGCTATTATTTATATTATTAGTACTATTAATATATCTATTATTTATATTCTTATTGTTTTTATTTGTATTGTTATTATTATTTCTGTTGTTATTAGTAGTATTATTTATATTATTATTGTTTCTATTATTTCTGTTTGTATAGTTATTATTATTTCTGTTGTTATTAGTATTATTATTATTGTTATTATTTCTATTATTAGTACTATTAATATATCTATTATTTCTATTATTATTATATTATTATTTATATTATTATTGTTTCTATTTATATTGTTGTTATTATTTCTATTGTTATTATTATTATTATGAGACACCTTTAGCTCAGATATAACCCATTATTCTGCTCAATAAATATTGTATATTGTTTTAGTCGGGATTAACTCAGATAACGAGTTTCAGTTCTGGGTTAAGAACTGACAAAAGCATCAGGTCTGTTTGTTGTTGTTTTGTGTAATAAAGATAATTCCAGCTGATCTAATGTATCTAAACAGGATTGTAAAAGCAGCAGAAGGTCCAGATGCACAACGGCACAAGACAGGAGAGAAACTGAAGCAGATTTCTTGAGTTGTTTTAAGGTACAAATCTACAAAAGTTGTAACACTAAGGCTGAATGAGTTCTAACGTTAAACACCAGACTTAACATTTTATTAGAGATGATTAAATGTTAGCTGTAGCTCAGAAGGAATTTGTGCATGCTGTGTGTATTGATCTGCTGCTGGTCTTTTCCTGTAACACCATTAATGATCAACTTTTGTTTGTTGTGTGTTAATCCTGGATCGTTGAGAAACTCGCAGTGTGACGGAAAGACCCACCGGAGACAGAAATACAGAAACTACCTGTGTAATTTAGATCTACATTAAAGGAGAGTTTGTGTGCAGGTACCATGCGCATTTGTGTGTTTGCTGTATTATTGCTCGGTTTGGGTGTGTGGAATTCTGCAGATGCAAGGAGGACGAGATTCAAACCGTCACTGAAACCAAACAAGGATAAGAAGCCCGTTGAAGAGCTTCCTCCTGCTAAAGACATCGATATAAATCAGGTATTACAGACTTGACAAGATATGGCTAATAAACAACAAAACAATACACAATAAAAGGTTTAATCTAGCTAACACTGTCCTAAATGTAAATAATATTTTGAGTTGATCATGAGCTGGGAGATGACCCCCCTAAAGGGCCTAATTTAAATCAAAGATGGTAACCACCTGGTTATACACAAATGTATTTGTTTTACCTTATTTTATTAGTAAATACAGGTGTGAAATACATACTGTGCTCAATGATGCCCCCTAGTGGACACGGGTATCATTGTGTTGTTTTGAACGTTTTTAACTCTTCAAATAATTTTTACCAACTCCGTGGATTTATTTTCCAAATTCTGGCAGATGGGTGGAAGGTGGTACCTGCTAAGCGTAGCGTCCAGGTGTAAGCACCTTCTGGAGAATGGCTTTAAGGTGGAGGGAACCATCATCAGTTTGAGTCCAGACCTGCCTGGAGCGCCGATGAACGTCAGCACCTTCACCAAACAGTGAGGAAGATCCAGGAACCTGAAACTCCAGACAAACTGGGGCAGAGAGAAATCAAAGCACCCAAAAAAAAGAGAAAAACAGAAAGAGAGAAACGGCTGAAGGAAAAAGTCTGTTAGAAAGAAAGCAAAGAAAATAAGGAGTCGTAAGAAAGAAGGTGCTGTACGAAAAAAATAACACAGGCAGACAGAAAGAATAATAAAAGAAAGTTTGTCGTTCCAGGTGATGTTTCAGTGTTTTCAGATCTCAGTGCTTAATGAACTTTAACAGTTTATTAAAATACAGAAATGCTTCAGATTCAAGTTTGTTTGTGCAGAGGTTATATAACCAGGGGTGCTAAAACTTTATCCCACGCCCACCTCTTAGGTAAGACGCTGTTTATGAGGACGTCCAGGCGCTGTTCAGGCTTGAATGTTGATTTGATCTTTAATCAGGAAATGTTTTCTCAGTGATATCTATCATCAGGATGCAGGTTCGAGTCAGGACACGGGATCAGATCACTGCGGAAACGGAGGGTTAGGATTAGGGTTAGAATTAAGATTAGTTTCAGGATTGGGGTCACGTTTAGATTTAGGGGTAGGCTTAGGGTTAAGATTCATTCTGGATTAATGTTTGAATTAAATGCACAAATATTTTATAAACACTTTCTCCTTTTTTTTTTTTTTAGTAATTATCAATGTTGGGAGATTCAGCAGCAGTACGAAACCACTAAGAGCTCGGGCATTTTCCTAATCAAAGGTAAAAGTTCTTACATCTGTGAACATAAGGTCTTGTTTTGATCTATTATTTTATGTAGATCTTTCTATATGATACGTTTTTGTACAGCAATGATACCGGTGAAGAATACAGAGGTTCTTGTGATGGACACAGACTACAGCTCTTATGCCATCTTCCTTTACAAGAGGATGAATCAAATCACCATGAAACTCTACAGTAGGTAACCCTGTTAAAACCATAAGGTTTTGTAACGCTAATAAATAACCAAAATGGTGGTGGGGGGGGGATGCACAGTCACAACTTGGTTTGTCCTGGTCTCCTTTAATTGTTTTAACTTCTCCTGTATCAGCCTGGTTTTAATTGCTATGAACATTTGAGCACACACTTTTAATAAATCCTTATCTTTACTTAAGGTCGATCCACGGAAATTTCCGATATTATCGTTGATAAATTCGAAGATATCGCGAAGAAACAGAAGCTGGGCCTGGACACCGTGTTCCAGTTTCCCAGTTACGGTAAGAATCTTTCACAATACGGAAAACGATAAACGACCCTTTATTGTTACGTTTAATATTTCATTGTCGTATCTTTTTTTTTTTTTAGGATTTTGTGAGTCTGCTGACAAGGAGCACACCCTCGGTGAGAATCGTGACACACAACAAATCAATCACAAAGCCTAAAAATCGGAGCCATTGCGCACTGATTCATGGTGACTCTGAAATCGGTAAACGTTATTATAAGCTTAATTACGGTCCTGAATTAAGGTCGCGTAAACATTAACGTTAAATAACCGGTGTTTATCAGAGTTAGCGCTGCTAACTTCACCATACTCCCTGAACGCGAGGAGATTCTGTGAGGAATCGGTTCTTCTCGTGACTGAATCATTCGATTCAATAATTCGCGAACGACAGCCTGAATTAAAATAAAAAATTGTAGACGTTAAAATAAAGGCTGTCCCGTTTACGACGCTGTTTAACTACAGTGTTTATAGAATAGAAGTAAGTTATCTTAGGTCGTCAGGTTTATGGACCGATTTGTGCAGCAACAATTTAGCTGTAACGATGGGGATAGAATTACTCAGATTTGGGGATTATTCTAGAACGTTTGCCTAGAAAATCTAGAAAGGCCACAAAAGAAAGGTCTGGGTCGTCCCATTTGGGACTGTGTGGGTTGGTAGGTTCTCCAGATACACAAATATGCAGCACTGAAAAAGTGAGCTCTGCATAACATGGACAAAGCACTGGGGCTCATCTGTCTTCGTCTGTGTCTCTGTCGTGTCTCTGCTTAAGAAAAGCTCAATATTAGAAGGAGCTTTTTCATTTCCTCTGTTCCAGTCATGAGCTGAGATACCAGAGCATCTGTGCACTTTAAAGAGGATTCAGTCGAGGATTCCTGGACAAAAGTAAACGTGACTACAAAAACAACGTGGAGCAGGACAAATAAAGAAGCAAAGGCTTAATCTCTTGTGTGTTTTGTTGTGATTTCTTAGAGATGGAGAAGATTACAGTGAGGAATGTAAAGAGGACGTTTCATAACTGAGGCTTTTTTAAAATGGTAGATGTGTCACTTCCATAACGGTGTTTGTGGGTTATAATGTATCTTTGGTGCTATAAAAAGGAAAGATGATCAGAGGAACTCCCTCCAGTTTATCACCAAATGTCTCTAAACAATGTTCTTCTAATAAAGATTAGAAAATATTCGATATTCCTTCCTCTACAGAGCATAATGTCATTATACAATTTCAAATCTGGAATGATATCAGTCCTAAAAAGCCTAAACTAGAGAGGGGTGATCTCTCTGCGCTCCCTCAGAAGCATCAATCACCAGTATCTGATAGGAGCACATGGGTAAGGGATTAGTTTATCAAACCTTTATCAAGCTCTACAATCCAGAGTTACATT
>JAUZST010003590.1:0-17030 GCA_034779995.1 Parotocinclus haroldoi | reverse complement strand
CTTAGATGCTGGAAATTATTACTGTGCTGTTTCTGCATGTGGAGAGATCATTTTAGGGAATGGATCTAAACTGGATAATAAAGGTAAGTTAATTCACACAAAGTTGTAAAGCACAGCTTGTACAGATTGTATGGTCAGAGTAAATTAAATCTTTTAGATTTGTTCCTTTATGAAGTTAATGTATTTGATTTATAGTTATAGTTTATATAGTATATTTAAATATAACATTTTAAATATACTAATATATTTAAAATTCATGAATTGTTATTGTTTTTCTTAATGTATAACATTGAATTGTATCCTCTTTTAATTAGGCGACTGTACAATATGGAACCCAATCGTTCTTGCTTTAGCAATTTCAAACATAATTTTCCTGTGTGTCATTGTGATCCTTGGAGGACAGTTAAGGAAGTGTAAGGCCAAACAGATAATACATTTTACTAAAGTAAACTTTACTTCTTGTTGTTATTTAACAATAAGTAATTAAATTTTCTCTTATTTTTTTTGTTTTAAGGGGCCATTCAGACTGCAAATCTAAATCAGGTAAAATGTTGTGCAGAGAATAAATGCTTTAAAGCCTTAAGAGGGTGAACTGTCTGAGTATGCATTATTCAAATTAAATAAAACAGAACACAAAGTCATAATTCTGCTGTCTAGCAGCAAAGCTATTTAAAATTTAAGATTCACTGTTGATGTTTAAAGGCCAATTGATTAAATTGTAATAATATGAATCATGTATTTCAATAGGTCTTTAAAGTGTAAATGAATGTAATGAAATGTAAATGTAAAATGATTTTTGTCATGAAAAAGGTTGTCATTAAGTTTAATATTGATTGTAGTATTTTTGCACATACAATTGCTGACAAACCTATATTTAGATATGTGTTTATTATTAACATTCTGTATTAGAATGAAGTCCCAACTGCTGTGAACTATGCATCCCTGAGTTTTGCTGATAGACCATCTACTTCTGGAAGAACTACAAAGAACATAAATCATGAACCTTCTCTGTATGCACAGGTCAAAATAGGTCAACAATGAGAACTATAATGTAATGATTAGGGAATATAATCTAAATTGTCTAGATATGGGTGTATATTAATATTGTTGTGATACTGTAAAAATGTGTGGCTTTTTTAGGGTTTTTTTTTTGGTTGGTTTATTTGACATCACAGTTGGCATCTATTTGAAGTCAAATACCAGGTTACTTTAATATGAAAGGCCACATCTAAATTATTCATATGTACTCAGACCAGTTTAGTGTAATCAGTTATACTAATGCATGCCTTTGGACTGTGGGAGGAAACCAGAGCACCTGGTGTAAACCTAGGCAGACACATGGAGGATATTCGGACCCCTTTAACTGGCAAATGGAGTCTATTTATTATTTGTTAAATTGTCATAATGATTAATAATTGTTATAATATTTCAACATTCAGGGAAATATTTTGCTCATGTAATTGGACATAATCTTTATATCTACAATGTTGCTTAATAGTTTGGGAACATCTTAAAATTGTAAATTTTTATATATATATAGGTATAAATGACCTAATATGACCTAAAACATCATTAGAAAATCATGATTTTGTAAGTAGTAAATGTCCGTAGGTAGTAAATTTAAAGCAAAAATATTATACATGGTAATTTATTTATTGAGGCCAATGATTCAATATTAAACAACTGTGAGTGGCAAAAGTATGTGAATCCTTGCTTTCAGTATGTGTTGACCCTCTTGTGCAGCAATAGCTAGCAGCTAACTGATAACCACTGCTGCACATTGGGTTAGATGTTGGAGGGTTTCCTCACATGAACTGCTTCTTCAGCATTTCTTCATTACTGGATTGAGTTCAAGGTTATGAATTTGTCCATTAAAAATACATTTGGAACTGGTTTTATTTATTGTTTTATTCTCTTGGTATTCAGTTCATGGACAGAGATTTTTTTTAGAATGTTCTGGTATAATTCAGATTTCATCTTTAGACAGATAATATAATGCATGTCTTTAGAATGTGAGAAAAAAACATGCAGACACCACACAAATGGAGTCCAGATCAGGAATCAATCAACTTCACAGACAGACAACTTTACTAACCACCATACTAACCACGCTGACCCATAAACTAATACAGACAGGGTAAATGGACTAAGCAGGCTGTAAATAAGCAAATAACTAGCAGACATGGTAACAAAACACAGAACTTAAACAATTACATAATAAATAATGCTACAAGTTGCCAAGGCTACAGACAAACAAAGCTGTATATAGGGGCGGAGTGGGATAAGATTATTAATTTGTTTTGTACACAGATTCGACCCACCAGTGCACCATTTCCACTGCTTATTATGATTCATAATCACAGGCACTTCTTCAGATATTTAGAACAATCTAGAACTATCACTAGTTGCTTTTCTTCCAAATTCAATATACAAGTCTTTTCAAAAACCAGTCTCATCACTCAAAAAGTCTTTGTGAAACAAGATAGTTGTCAGAAATGAGAGTCAGGAGACAGGAAAGTGGATGTAATTGCAAGTGAATAAAGTTTATTAACAGAATGCATGATAAGGATAAAAGAGAAGAGCAGGGCAAATACTGTAGGGAAAAGATGAACAAACAGATACTACAGATCTAGCAAAAGCACAGAACTAAAATAACCAGATAGGTAAACAAACAGAGCTCTAAACCCTAACAGGTATGATAAAGTAACCAAGAGCAAACAGGTTAAGTAAGCATATGTACAAAACAAAGATAAGGCAATGCTAATGGGAGGAGAACGAGGGTTAGGCTATCTAATTGCAGATGGAAAGTACATAGAAACCAGCACATAGAAAATGCTAGAGAGGGGAGCAAGGCAGCAATAAACATAAAGATAGAGGAGAGGAAGAACAAACCCACAAAAAGAGGACGGAGAATGAAGAAACATGAAATACGGAAACACCAGGAGACGGACAAGACCCTACAAAGAAAGGGAGAAGGAAAGCGGTGTATATATAGAGGAGAAGATGCGGTATAGGATGGAAGGAGGGAAAGCACCCAGGGAGTGTGTAGCCACATGAGGTTGCAGAATGCAAACCTCATCGTGACAGTAATCTGGGTTTCATTCACCTTATGCACTGGCTGATCCTCACTTCATCTGATTCGGGATAAGATCATCTGCTAAATGAATACAGTGGCATGCAAAAGTCTGGACACCCCTAGTTATTCTGAAGTGAGTAAAAGATCAGTTCTTAAAGAAACACTCTCTTTGTAAATATTACAGTCTTTCAGTTCTTATTTGGAGTATTTTCACCACTTCCTCCTTGCATAAGTCATCTAGATCTGTGAGATCTTTGCAGGTACTTTCATTCTTGCATGCACTGCTGTTTTGAGGTTAATCCACAGATTGACACAGTGAGGGTCATGGCATATTCTTCATCTTGCAACTTCGAGGGAGTGCATTGTGGATTATACGTTTGCAACCCAAATTTCAATGAAATTGGGAGGTTGCGTAAAACATAAATAAAAACAGAATATGATGATTTGCAAACCTTTTGCAATGCTATATTAAACTGAATACACTACAAAGACAAGATATTTAATGTTCAAACTGGATTTTTCAAAACAAAATTTGATGCCTGCAACACGTTCCAAAAAAAATTGTACCAGGGCCATGTTTACCACTGTATTACATCACCTTCCCCTTTAATACCTCTCAGTAAGTGTTTGGGAACTGATGACACTAATTGTTGAAGCTTTGTAGGTGAAATTCTTTCCCGTTCTTGCTTGATGTACAGTTTCATTTGCTCAACAGTCCGGGGTCTCCATTATATTTTGCACTTCATGACACATTTTTAATGGGAGACAAATCTGGACTGCAGGCAGGCCAGTCTAGTACCCGCACTCTTTTACTACAAAGCCATGCTGTTGTAACACATGCAGAATGTGGCTTGGAATTGTCATTGCTGAAATAAGCAGAGATGTCTGTGACGCTATGCAGTAAAGGCGCAGTATGTTTATTCCAACAAACCACAGGCAAAGACAATTTCAGGGTGTCTAGAGTTCAGCACACAGCGATGCGAACAATGCAAAAGTGGACGTGGTTGAGGGACGAATGAGTGTTGAGAATGGTAAATCTAGCGATAACAAGCTGTGTGCTTATGAGGTGAAAGAACGCGTAGTGATGAGCTAGGGACCAAGTGACTTAGAAAAGAACACGTGCAAGGCGTGTGTTTAAATGATGTGACGATAATATATGCCAGGTGTGTGATCAAAATTCGGGACAGGTTTGGTGGCGCGGACTGGCTGTGGGTGTGACACTCTCAGAGGCATATTTGAAAGAAGTTCTAAGTTCTAAGAGGTGGCAAAGATTTTTGCGAGTGTAGATGTCAGTATATTAATATAACTTTTTTATGTGCCACCTGCTAACTGAGTCACCGAGTTACACAGTTTTAATTTGCCATTACACAGCATGGTTCTCTATATAAATTATGAATTGCCACATCAGAGCGAAAATAATAATTCAAACATATCACCCCCTAGTGAACAATAAATACAGTGAACATGAACATAAATAGCATGCAGTGTTTAAATATAGTGTAGTAAACAGTGAACAGTATTGAATAGTATTAGCAACAAAAGTTATATAAATGTGCAAAATAAATGATTGCTTTGTTTCTGAGCATGTTTGGCATGTATGGCCCAGTTCATTATTAATGTGTGTGTTGCTGTGTTTACCCAGTCTATGGTTATTAAGGAGTACCATGACTTGCAGGACTGAACTGTTGCACAGTGTGGTTGTGAGGGCTGGAGTATAAACATTGAGCGTGAGAGGGATGTGATGTCATTCACAATGCTGGTGTCTTTGTGGATGCAGTGTGTGGAGAGTAAATGTCATTGAAAGAGAGGAGAGAGACACCAATGAATATGCTAGCTGTCTTTACTATCTTCAGTAATGTCTGGTGGTACAAGTCAGTGCAGTTTCCAGACAGTGATGCAGCTGCTCGGGATGGGAGGTGGGAGATGAGCTTTGAGCTATGAGGGGTGGACTGAGTACATAGGGTGAGGGTTCAGTGTGGTGATGCTGGAGATGGCATTGCCCATTCTGACTGACTTAGGTCCCACTCAGGAAGTCCAGATTTATGTATGTGTACAGTGTATGTATTTATTTTGTTCATTTACATTATAAGTTTATAAGCATTTCTTTTGGACAATTTAGTCTGTTTATCTCTTTTATATTTTATATTAATATCTGTTTGTGTTGCTTTTAGTTACTGTTTGTTGGATGTTCTGTAACAACAACATTTTCCCACCTGTGAGAAATAAGGTGTATTTTCTTATCATGAAATGCATGTCTTTCTGTAAGATCCTCCCTCTCAGAGGCATCAAGTGTGTGATGCAAAACCCTAAGTATGTAATGAAAACCCTATGTTTTTAATGTTTTTTTTAATATATCTGAAAGCATATTGTTTACACAGCCTGTCTAAGAAGTGGCAAAGATGTTTGCAAGTGTACATGTAAGTAACTTAATATTACTACTTTTAGGTGGCTCCGACTACCTGCTAGTTACTGGATACAATTTTTTGTTTATTTACTGTGATACGACATTGTCCTCTACACAAATTACAAATTGCCAAGTTGGAGTAAAAAATAGTAATTCATTGATATCACCCACGCCCTAGTTCCCAGCTTCAGTCTAAATTTCAGTGATGTGGGGTGGGCAAACTAGCCAATCCCCCACATACATTCCCCCACCTCCACTCCTATGCACACGTAACTGCAGCAGTTAAATGCTTACTTGGTTGGAAAATGTATACAAAGGCACTCAGTTTATAAAATCAGTGTGAGAATTGGCCCCATCTGTTCAAACTCAACCACTGAAAATGTGGAACCTTGTTATCTTCCTGCAAATAATATGTAAGTACTGTATTCAATAAATATATTATATATGCACATCATGATATGTAAGAATAATGACTGTAATATGTGTGTAATATTATAAAACCATTTGGGTTGTTGATGAAATAGTTCAAGGTAAAAAGCAGAAAGTAAAACCGATTAAAACTGATTAAAGAAAATATTTAAGAGAAAATTCCTGTAATATTTGTGTTATAATAATATACACCAGTGATATTTTTGTATGATTTAATTAAGCTAAAGTTTGTATCTGGCATTGGCTTGTTGGCTGTCACTTTAAAATCACTTTCAAACATCTTTTCCATAACTTTTCTTTAATTGTTTCTCTGCAATGTTCAGAATAAAAGCTGTTTTACTGTAAAATCTGCATTTGCCTTTTTGTGTTTTTCAGGTCTTGTCAAAACACAACAATATTTACCGCCAGAGGTTAAACCAGTTTTTGTTATGGAAGGAGGCAAAGTGACAATCATCTGTTTTTACCAGAGTGATGAGGACAGGTTTTTCTCGTGGTTCAAACATAAAACCGGCCAGAAGCCAAAACTCGTTTCCTCATCATACAAATTTGATAATGAGGCAACATATTATAATGAATTCAATAATAATGCTCGTTTTCATATGGTTAGTCGGAAGGGCATAGCTCATCTGGAGATAAAAGATTTAGAGCTCTCTGACTCTGCCACATATTACTGTGGTACAACTCATTACAATAGACTGGAGTTTGTGAATGGAACAGAACTAATTGTAAAAGGTAACTACTGTTTGTTTGTTGCTGATTTAGTATTTTTATTTTATGTCTCATTCTTAGTCTGACTGAAATTCTTGTTTATTTTTTTAAATATTACTTACCAATCATCTAACCTGTGACATTTATTTAGCTTTACAGTCCAGTAGCATTTCTGTACTCCCGCAGCCTGAGTTGGAACTGGTGGATCCAGGAGACAATGTGACTCTGCAGTGTCAAATACAAGTACTATTAAATATCCATAAGGCAAAACATTGTATGTGGCACATGGAGTTAAAATATATGTTTAAATATCCGATGGTTCAAAACTGTGTGAACTTTTGCTTCCAGTATGTGTTCACCCACTTATGCAGCAATACATGCAGCTAAACTTTTTCCAATAACTGATAACCACTCCTGCATGTGAACTTGGAGGAACTTTAGTCCATTCCTCCATATAGCATCAGCTCTGGGATGTTGGTGGGTTTTCTCACAATAATTGATTCTGTAACATTTCTGTTGTAGTAGGATCAGAGCTATGACTTGGCCATTCCAAACATCATATAAACAGAAATGACTGATAGCAACTTAGTTTCAGTTGCAGGCAGTTGAAGTGAGGGAATAGGGGTGAGCATGCAAAAGCAGCATGCAGACAGTTGCATGGAGAGAGTTGGCAAACACACAGGTAAGCAGCCATTGGGTATGTGGCTGGTAAAAAAAAAAAGTCAGTAGCAGTAGAATATTAAGTACTCTGAGAAAGAAAAGAGGTGTAGCAACTTCCTAAAAAGTAAGAAAAATCAAAGAATTACGATTACTAATTGAATGCACAGATCTTTATATATCAGCAAGAATGAGAACAATAAAGTATCGTTGATGGGTAATCATATGTACACTCGTACATTATTTAACTCTTAAATGATAGCATTTCAAACGTTCTGGGAAAATCTGCTATGTGTTTATAACACATATTAAAGGAATGAAGATAAAGGAATGGTTAATCTGGATTTCAAGTATTTTACAGACCCCTCACATCACCTAGCACTAGCAACCTTGATCTATAAAGTCTTTATTTAAAACCGTCTTCTCCGGCGCTACCACTGATGGGTCCTTGAGAGAGGCGCTTAATCCACAATTGCTTGGAATATAAGATTGTATAAGCTGTGATCATTTTGGATAAGGCATTTGCTTAATCAGTAAACACACCAAAAAGGCAAAATTATTATTATAATACACTTATATTATATCTAAAATATACTGCTCACAGAAAGTAGGGGATATTTCATAAAGAAATATTTCCTAATTTTTGTGAGCAGTTTATTAGCCTACATTATTGTACATATACATTAACCTACATTATTATATTGTACTTTACTGTAAATACATTTTAATATGATATCTCGGTTAATATTTATTTAGCTTATGCTAAATAAACTGTTACTACAGTTTAATTAGATAACTTTGTTTAATCTATATATATATATGTAATCTAAAAGACAAAACAAATAAACCTTCAGCCACAACAAGCACACATCACAACACCAAAAATCTGTTGTCAATTATGCATATGAAAAAGGCTTTAGAAAAATGTAAAAATTTACATTCAAGAAACTGCACTGCAACAGTCACAGAGTTTACCATCAAACAGTCAACAAACTGTTAATTTTAGTTAGTGAGAAGGGTTTTTACAATACAAGTGTGACTAGTATCTTACTGTCTAAGCTGGTGGTCTTGTTAAAAAATATTCCTGTCCATGTTTCATATGTGTCATGTAATAAACTTCATATTTGGAGGAAAGTCAGCAATTACCTACAATTATCTACCAACAAGCACTTTGTGTGTACCCAAGGATTCGTGTATTCTTATGTAAAATAAACCCCCCATTGTCGTAGAAAACCGATTTAAAAGAAGTCACACCATTGAACTGAACTCCTTTTTTATTAACACTTAGAAGATACTCCTATATGAGGTCTTCAGGGTCTTTGTTCAGTTAAAAAAATCAGTGCCTTCAGTATGCATGCTCTTTTTGTTTCAATTGATTCATTCTGCATAAAAAACAAGGGAAATTTAGTTGTGTGGTTGTCATATTGTAATGCCCGAGAGTTCACATAAAAGATGCATCACAATAGCAGTAAAAGATGTAAACTGAAGTGGTGAAAATATTCACAATTAATAGATATTTCTTAGAAAACCGCACACCTTGTCCATGTCTGCAAAAAGATTCCTATTTTTTTGTCCAGCATCTCCTCCCTTTCTTTGCAAAACTTTTATCAGATTTCATCAACATAGTAAACAATTACATTATTACATAATTACATATGCTTTATATTTGATGATTTGTGATGCCAGATATTCAAAAATGCCCGACTTGGGACTAGGACTGAAGTAGGTACTGTTCTTTCAAACTCACTAGTTGGTTACATCCAGTGATGAGGCTGTCTACAGATTAGAGGAGGAGAACCTGGAGAACTAGAGCCAACAGAACAATCTGAGACCCCTCGTACATCACCTCATCACCATCGGTGACCAGAAAGGGTAAGTTGTTCACAACATAAAGTACCTCTGAGTCAACATCAGCCACAACACGACCTGGGCTGCAAACACCACAGCAATGGTAATGAAAGATATCCAGAGGCTTTAAATCATGAGGTGCTTGAAGAGGGCTCGATCAAAAAAGCTACTGGTGAACTTCTACAGAACACGTTCTCACTTCCTGCATCTCAGTATGGTATTATAGCTGTACAGATGACAAAAAGCTCTCCAACATGTCATCAAGACTGTGGAAAGCACCCAGCTCCCCCGATTAAAGGAAATTTGCAGGACACGCTGCACCAGACAGGCCAAAGCTATTGTCAGTTCACATCCTACTCACTACCTCTTCACCCCCATGCCTTCTGGGAGATGTTACAGAACACTGTACACCCGAACAACAAGACTGAAAAATAGCTTTTTACACAACTCTGTCACACTGAACATCTCTGTTAAACTTGCTGAAGAGGACTCAGTTTAAATGTCTAACGTTTGCTGTTTAAATGTTTTAATGTTTAAATGTTTGCATTATGGAGGATCTTAAATATAGCCTTACTTAATACAACTGCGTTATTAATGAACTGCACTATGTTGCTGTTAAACCCATAACTAAGAGGAGACTGTTTAATAGCTAGCGCTAGCTTTGTTGGCGATTGACACCATAACTACACATAAAACGTAAATATATATTACATGAGCCAACAGGACTGGGATGGGATACCCTGGGATGTGACCAAAATGGTTTAAAATAATTGGAATGCAAATTCCAAGTTAAAATAGAGCATTTGAAAACCATCAACACAAACTTAGGGAATGCAAACATTGCCTAATGATTTTGCATTGAAACTGTAAATTCATTTTTTGATCATAAAATTGTACTTCAACATTTTGGACTTCAACTTTCAACTTTACCTATTCTGTTTTTATTTATTCACTTATTCCTGTGATATGACATCATTCTGCTAAAAAATAACATATTGGTTTTTTTTTATCGTTGGCACAAGAACAGTTTTATGCAAAGTTAATAGCAACATAAACATGTCACCCCCTAGTGCCTGGCTACAGTCTCATGTAGAATGATATGGGGTGGGTCAGCTAAGCCATTTTTGACTTACTTGTCATCCCCCACATTCACTCCCACTCCCAAGAAGAGTTGTATGACTACAATATCTCAATGCATATGTAGTTGAAGATATTTGAACAAGACAGTCAGTTACTTTGACCAGCATGACAATCAGTGTAATTGTTTTAACTTCTAATACCATTGGGTCAAACTATTCAAACTCAACTGAAAATGACTAGATGCATTCTGATTCTTATTCTCTTTCTACAAACTTGTAAGTATATCAAAATTATATAATATGTAGTCAAATGTGTAGGTTTTAATTGCTTTTCCATATTGTTTGTATTTTGTGTATTTTTCAGCAGGTCTTGAAAAAACACAAGAGTATTTTCATGAATACATAAAGCCGGTTTTTCTTATGGAAGGAGACAACGTTACAATCTCCTGCTTTCACCAGAGTGCTGACGATGTACGTCTCTCATGGTACAAGCACAAAGCTGGCCAGAAACCCGAACTTATTGCTACTTACTATAAGTATGATAAGGATCCAAAGTTTTATAAAGAATTTAAAAATGATGCTCGTTTTAGTATGGTAAAAGGTCAAGTTAAAGCTGAACTGCATATAAAGAGGTTACAGCTCTCTGACTCGGCCACTTATTACTGTGGTAGTGCTCATTATACCAGACTGGAGTTTGTGGCAGCAACAGAACTGATAGTAAGAGGTAATTGTGTATTTACTTTGTGCAAGCCGCAATAATATATATAAGTGTGTGTGTGTGTGTGTGTGTGTGTGTGTGTGTGTGTGTGTGTATGTGTGTTAAAGTATATTGCTACATTTCTGAAAACAAACCAAAACAATTTTGTACCTGTAACATTTATTTAGCTTTACAGTCCAGTAGCATTTCTGTACTCCAGCAGCCTGAGTTGGAACTGGTGGATCCAGGAGACAATGTGACTCTGCAGTGTAAAGTCGTTACTCAGAGCTGTACAGGAGAACACAGTGTGTACTGGCTCAAGCATGAATCAGGAAAATCTCATCCAGGAATCATTTACACTCAGAGAGACAGAAGTGATCAGTGTAAGAACAGCTCTAATGCTGATTCTCCTACACTGAGTTGTGTCTACAGCCTCCCCATGAGCAACCTTAGTACCTTAGATGCTGGAAATTATTACTGTGCTGTTTCTGCATGTGGAGAGATCATTTTAGGGAATGGATCTAAACTGGATATTAAAGGTAAGTTAATTTTCAGAACTCACAAATGTTTTTAATAGCATTTAAAGGGTAAAGAGAAAAAAATATTTTGGACTTATAAATATATGTTGAACTTACACATTTTTATTACAATTTAATCTAGGCAGCTATACATTATGGAAGCCAATTACTTTTGCTTTGGCAATTTTAAACATGGTGTTGCTGTGTGTCTCTATAATTATGGGAAGGCAGTTATGGATATACCGGCAAAAGTGTAAGGCAAACAGATAAAATTACACCCTACTACAAAACAAACATAACTTTTTAGTGTTGACTTTGTGATATGTTATGTATTTGTTTGTTTTTGTTTCTAAGGGGCCGTTCAGACTGCAGATCAGGTAAAACCCTATGCAACTAATTTTACTTGCTCTGTCCTGAATCACCATTAAATAGCTATTGTACTTATAGTTATTAAGCTATTGTAATAACTCTAAATTAAATAATTGTCAACTAATCTATTAGTGATCTGACTAGCTAAAATCATAATAGCTATTAATATGCAACCATTGTGTTACAGAGATAAGTCAATATATTTCATATGGTGCCTGTTAGATCATTGATAATATTGCTTTAAGAATGTTAAATATTAATTATGATGTTTTTGTTTTGAGTCACAGATAATAAAACATATTAATATTTTGTTTTCTTACCAACACTGTGTATCAGAATGAAGATATAGGTGCTGTAAGCTATGCAGCTCTGAGTTTTCCGAATAGACCATCTACTACTAGAAGACCTGCAAAGAATCATGATCAGTTATTGTATACACAAGTCAAATACAAAATACCCCAGCACAAATGAGAACAGAAATTTATTGCTGAAAGTACTATTTATTTATCTATCTATATATATATATATATATATATATATATATATATATATCTATCTATATATATATATATATATAGTGTAAATATATCACATAATTTTAGTCATATGCATATGCATGTTGCATTCAAATATATGCACTCAAATTCACTGTTAGAATGTATGTTCTAAATGTTTTGATATGTGTTCCAAAACAGTGGTTGTTGTAAGATTGTAGTAAACCTGTAATGTACAAAATAATGTTTTTAGTAATACACACACTGTACCGTAATACAACTTAATTCTCAAACTTTACTACTTGATGGAAGATTATCCTTACTTCTATAAGGAAACATTTGTCATTTGTTCTTTGTTTAACACACTTACAACTTGAAATAAGTGTGTTTACTAATTATTACTGAAGTTTTATTAATCATATAGTAATACATATTAATAGTATTTACTAATTAAACAGAAATAGTTGTTAAACTGTTAATGACTGTGTTCTAGGCTCAACAAATAAAGATAGCTGCATAGTATATATAAATCAAATTAATAAATAAATAAATAAAATAACTGTGACTTTTTGCAGTGTGCCATATACTTGAAATGTGTATTCTGTAATGTGTTGTGAATTGTGTTATACAATTTCATGCTGGCAGGTATATTGTTTAGAATTGAAAGCAAACATGAAATAAAATAAACCAGCTGCCTAAGCTGTTTATTGAGTTAAGTATCTGTGCTAAATATACAGTACTATTTGGACACAGCTGCCTTTAATTCAGTTTACATTATTTTAGCTATTTTATTCACATTGATGTTGTAAAAAAGGCCTTAAGGTAATAATGTAATGCAAAGCAAATATTGTCAGTTTAAATGTTTTAATCAAGAGAACATTTCAACTACTAAAAATTATCTATTTTCTAATGTTTGCAGAAGCATTAATGTCAGCTGTAATATGTGATGCTGTTAACTGGTGTATTTCTTATGCTTGTATCTGAAGCAAAGATAGCATGTCATCTTCTTTTCCTGCATTGATCTTCATAAGAGTCGGTTTAATTGTAACTTGGCCACTGCCCTTGTTAAAACTTTCTGAACTTTCCCTAGTATCCAAAGTGTTTCATCATCATTTTCTCAAATACACATAGCTGACATTTTCCTTTACTAATTTCACCTACATTTGCTGTATACTATTTAGTACAATACAAACTGAAAAAGGTCATTTAGGATTCAGTCTCCCTTGCCACAATAAATGTTTCAAATGTTTCAAGATGGTTTTGAAGATATATAATAGTTCTGGCACCTGTCATTACTTTCAAATCACACTTGCACTCATTGCGACAACTGCAAAATAAATGTTTTGGATGCACATGTTGCATGGACAAACTTGACTATTCATTTGTATGTAACATTATCTGCTCTTTTACCATTAGCCTAGTGCAATTACCATTAGATTCAGTGAAATGCATATGCGAAACAAAAGTGTATGGTTTCCAGTAGGAGTGCAGACATGATCAAGATCACCTGCTGAAGTGCACAACAAACATCAGAGTGAGGAAGAAAAGTGATTTAAATGACTTTAGTTACTATTAATTTAGTTACTTTTGTTAGATGGGCTGGTATATTTTATATTCTGATCTACTGGGATTTTCACACACAGCTATCTCTTAATGATTAAAAAACTCACTAAATCTCCAGGACCCCCCGAGATTTTAGCCGGATCCCAAACTGCAAGATGCACAGACAGACTACAATTTTGAAAAAAAAAAACATAAGGGGATTTATTAAACAAACACAAAAGCTGGTCAGGCAGAAATGAAAACATAACAGGGGAGGACCCCCAAGTCCGGCGACACGTCAAAGCAGGTCCTGACTGGAATCCTGGACCTGACGCTTGAGGTGGATCCTGGGCGGTGTTGGGGAGATCCAACCTGGCCTCAGGGAATACCGAGCCACCGTGGAGGTGCGGGAATGAGGTAGATCCATTTGGGCTACCGACAGAAACTCACAGCAGCTGGTGCCAGAATCCAGGAGTCCTGCAAGGCTGAGAGCAGAGAATACAAAGCGGTTTGGGAGCCGTTAGTCCAAAAACGACTTGAGAGCCCTGAATCCAAAGACGACTTGGAAGCAGGGAGTCCAAAGAGACAATAAAAAACAAACCGCCATGAACCAAATAAGAAAAGAAAGAAAACAAAAACTATTCCAGGTCACAGAGGCGATAGGCATAGAGAGGTCAAACATTCTCAAGGTCCTAACAGCATGGGCATAGGAGCCGTGAGTCACAGAACAGCATAGAAGCCGCGAGTAACAGTACGGCGTAGGAGCCGCAAGTCAGAAAATGGCGTACGAGTCACAGAACAGTGTAGAAGCCAGGTGTCAGAAACAGAACGAAACCACAATCAAAGAATAAATACAATCAGGAAAACCGAAGCGGGCGCTGGGGAGCAGACTAAACTGAATGGAAAAATGAAACATAAAAGACGGGAGCACATAAACACCAGAAAACGAAACAGTGAGACAATGAGCAGACATGAACGCTGGGATTAAATAATCAATGCCTAATAAGCCAAAGTGGCAGCAGGTGCGTTTAGTTAAGGGGGTGTGAATATGACGGAAGCAAACCAACCAAGCCAAACGCGATGTGCGGGACAACCAGGTTTATTGAAACTAAATAAACGGAACTTAAAACAGAACTAAACATAACGAAACAACAGGCGGGCAGTGTTTGTGTTTGTGTAAGATTACATCTTAACTACCCCGTCTCTGCATGACCCATTTCCAAGGTGCTTAACGATCATGTTCAGTTTCCAGTACTTTGTTTAATTACAACTGTAGTAGTGGTCTGACATCCTTGTCCAGCTTGGTTATCGTTTCACTGTATTGTTCTCTGTCAATGTACTCAAAGAACATTACTAATTTTAACAGTAAGCTAAACTTTTCTCATCACAAAGTCATCCAAGGTATAGGTAGCTTATTTGAACTAGGAGATTTTATTGAAGTGTTAGTGTTTGATTTAATAATTGAAATATAAGTAGGTATGAACAGCAACGGCCTCCTCAATCTGGTAGTATTAACAGTGACAAAGGTTACGCATGCCTTACGTTTCCTTAGTGGCAAGCTAGGGTTGAAAATACATTCAGCCATTTTCCACTTGCTCACACCATGGCACTTCACATAAAAATATACCCTTTCAGGTCATAGAAATTGACTTGGTTGTGTAGCCATTGCGTTTGCCTTAAGTGGATATGTAAATCCTTGTCAATGTAGTCTAGCTCCTTCTATCCAAAGGCCAAAGAATTGCATTAAAATTAGCATTACATACTCACAGCAGGAAGGTCCTGGGTTCAATCCCAGGGTGGAGTGTCCTGGGTCATTTCTGTGTGGACTCTGCATGTCCTCCCCATGTCTGTGTGGGTTTACTCTGTGTACTCCAGTTTTCTCCCACAGACATGCGTATTAATTGATTACTCTAAATTGGCATTGAATTGTGTGTATATATAACTAGTCTTGAGATAGCCTTGTGTATAATGGACAGTGGTGCCAATGGCGACGTTAAATAAGCCAAATAAACAAATAAATAAACATACTTCAGGGAATTAGCCACTGTTTCCCCAGTTTAGCCACGTTGGGATCAGCAAAGAAATCCTGAAAGGACCAGGGGACTTATGTTCTGGTCATTAGCCAAACAATATAAACTACCGTATGTGTTCCTTGCTATGACAGCCTTTCAAGGATAAATAACCTTCAATTTCTTATCTGTTTGATTCTGGACAGGGTTGCTGGAGAGTAGGTGACTAGCTGTCGGCATAGGATGTAATGCAGGAACAACCGTAGACAGTGAACTAATCCATTGTAGAGCACTCCTGCAGGCAGGATAAAACTAAGAGGATAAAACTGTTTTGCCAGAAAAAATGTATTTCAGCACAATCATATGGAAAACTAAATGGACCAAAAGGTCACATACAAATAAGCAGTGATTAGCCTATAATTGAAAGACAAACAGTTTTGCAGTATAGGCAACGCTGTATAGGAAGGAACTATGAAGTATGTATTGGGGTCAAATGGAACAATGGCAAAAGACATGTAAGATCATAACACTTATGTCATTGAAATCAGAACAGCCAATGAGGTTTAGCCAGCATCATCCAGATAACCCATTTCTAAAACGATTTCTTAAACTCTAGTCTCACTCACTCTTTGTCTGTATGCAGTGTATGAGCGTCTTAAAGGTCTCCAGAAATGAATAAATTTATTGTAATTTTTGTTCTTTCTCTGGGGAAAGGTAAGTCATTTTGCATATATATATATATATTTCTTTCTATACAAATTGTTCAAAACAAAAAGACTTTGCTCTCACAGTCATTGTTTCTTTGACAGGTATTTTCACTGACATCTCTCAGACTGCCAGGCTGCAGACATTTGGCTCTGGGCAAAAAGTTGTTTTATTTTGCATGATTTCTGATAATCATGAAAATTAC
Organism: Parotocinclus haroldoi; assembly: GCA_034779995.1. NCBI lineage: Eukaryota > Metazoa > Chordata > Actinopteri > Siluriformes > Loricariidae > Parotocinclus > Parotocinclus haroldoi. The sequence continues at coordinate 290 of JAUZST010003590.1, read as the reverse complement.
TACTCGTGGTTCAAACAGTTACTTGGAGAACCACCAAAATGTATTATTACTTTTTATTCTGGCTCTTCATTGTTCAAATCTGATCAAAGATTTACAGCAGAAAAGCATGAAAATCAATTCACGTTAACAATTACAGACACAATGCCAAATGACACTGGAATTTATTACTGTGCTGCTCGAGATTATAATCAGGTTGTTTTTGGTGATGGAGTTATTCTAAAATATGAAGGTTAGTCAATCTGAAAGATAGTAGTAATTTCATTTTTGTTGTTTGTTTGTTTAACTGCAGT
>JAUZST010003589.1:0-17031 GCA_034779995.1 Parotocinclus haroldoi | reverse complement strand
GTATAACATTTAGATTTGTATATATAGCTATATATAATTATTGTGTGTGTGTGTGTGTGTTTGTGTGTGTCACTCTGCTCTCTTCACTCTCACTCATCATTCTCTCATCATTCAAGCTCTTACTTTCATGGCTGTGGTTAGCCTCAATTTTTCAAGACAATGAGCTTAATCATATGTGATGAAAGCAAGGAAAATACCATAATTCAGAATCAGAATTAAGACTCAATTCCGGGTTAGTAGATGTTTTTTTTTTCCATGGAATGGTTGCCTTTCATAGTGTCAAGAGTTCAAATGGTTATCAGTAAGGCACAAACGGTTTTCATAACAGACTAGGAATAAAACCACTGAACGTAGCTGAGACAGGATGTGGCATGTGCAGTGAGCCAGAAGAAAGTGCCCCAGGCCCCCAGTGCATTGTGGGATGTCAAACAGCATTGATGCAGCTAAAGCTGTAAGGCTGTCAGTACGTGTCATACTTATACTCGTATTCTAATAACACTGCTGTTTGCCTATATACAGCTCTAGAAAGCATATTAGAACTTTATAAATTATAACTAAAACTTCCAGTTTTACTATTTGTTGGTATTGTACCAGTGAAGTGGTACATTTTGTTCTATGAATTACTGACAAATTCCAAATGAAACTTTGTTTTCAGTAATGATAAGAGTGTTTATTTGCTGTAACTAACAACTGGTCAAAATAACATAAAATGAGAAAAATGTAAGCCTAAATTTTTTAACTTAGGAAAGTTAAATCACAGCTTTTATATGTCTTGTACTTTTCCTCAGTGAATAAGAATTAGTTCAGAACACTTCAGTAAGTACAAGTAGGTGTATCCGTTCAAATTAGTCAGTTACTTGAATGGACTTTCTGCTATACATATAGATACTGTATATTGATTCTAAAACATACTGCTATTAAGATATATTGATTTTAAGAATTTTTTTTTCCATTGCTCTGGGCATAAAATGTCATGTTTAGGCTTGTGGATGGCTGTGAATAAATCAAAAACATACATAGTGGTGCTAATGCTTTCTAAAATGACAGTGCATATACGGCAGAGAAGATAATAGTTGTAAAGGAGAAAAATATATAATATAGTATATAATATACCATTTTATTTATATAACTATACTAATGTCAATCCTTCAATCAATCTATTTCAAACTATAAGGAGGATTCTGGGTCAGACCAAACAAGATAAGTAGATTAAGCAAACATAAGCTGAATCTATCACTTGGAGTACATTCATGTTTTATTGTCAATGTCAATTTGTTGCTCAAAGACATGTGTATCTAGCCTACAGTCAAGCATGGTGGTGGGAATGTCATGGTTTGTGGTGGTTTGAGTGATGAGTGATGACCTAAACCCTATTGAGCATCTGTGGGGCATTCTCAGGTGGAGGAGTGCAAGGTCTTTAACAGCTCCGTGATGTCATCATGGAAGACTGGAAGAGGATTCAAGTGGCAACCTGTAAAGCTCTAGTGAACTCTATGCCCAAGAAAATTAAGGCAGTGCTGGAAAATTATGGTAGCCACACAAAATATTGACACTTTAGGCACAATTTGGCCATTTTACCTTAGGGCTGTCCTCACTTTTGTTGGCACTTTTGTTGGTTAGACATTAGTGGCTACAGAAAATTGAGGGCACAGAAAATTGACACTGTTACAGCTGTAAACTACTTTACATTGTATCAAAATGTCGTACCTTCAGTGTGTCCTCATGAAAAGATGGTGTTACAAAAGGGGTGTATTCACTTTTGTGAGATACTGTACACATTATTCATGTACTGCATAGTTTACTCTTAAGTATTTGTAACTGAGCTTGACGTGCCTTTATACATTATAAGAGTATTTCTTAAGACATCATACAAAGTCATAGCCAGAATATTTATTTTATTAGGCAGATAAAATACAGTTCAGAAAAAAGGAAAACGCCAAAAATACTCTTTTTGTCATACATCACTTTTCCTTCAAGTGCAGCATATAAAGAAGAAGAGAGAATCTAAGCGAAAATGACCTTTGATGAAAGATCAGCCATGGCATGGAACAAGATTATTTAGCAGATTAAATACTGTTGGAGGTCATTTCTGTTCGTTACTTAATAAAAAAAAAGGATCAAAGGCAAGTGTTGTGTGGGCAGAGGGAACAGGTATAATATGCTTTCCAATAAAGTGGTGTACAACTATGAAATGTCTGTATTGGGAACAGTTCAAAGCTCAGGATGTTCAACCATCAAGATTTAGGAAAATATTGTAGGTTTATGAAGTTTAGCAAATGAAAGCCCCCAACTCTGGATAGAGCTTAAACTTTAACAGAGAAGTCAGTGAGTGTTATGCCTGTTACTATGTACTGTTAAGGTTTGTACTGTATGTACTGAAACAGAAAGCACAAAGCTTTATAAAGAAGCTAGCAACACAAATCACACACAACATCACTCTCAATACCATCTATTTTGAAAAATGTTTAATTGTTTTATGTATTATAAAATCTTGCAACTGGAATGTGTGGAAATAACTGACCTAAGGAGTAAAAGGCCAATTCAAATGATTTCTTACATTTTAAATGTAGTATCATTATAGTATCAACTCCTTGTCATTTCAATTACAGCATTTTATGGCTATATCATTAGTCAGTAAATAATATTTTTGTCTGTATTGTCCTGTTTTGTTGTTTGGTCTTAGAAAAGGTAAATCTATATAAATCTACCTTATTTATTATATAACATCAACAAAAAAAACATAAGGCAAAAAAGAAGGGCTATGGTCCGAAAACACCCTCAAACTGCCAGACAAACAAGTGAGGGTGTCATAGACGGTATGGTAGATGATCACAGGTTTTTGTTGTTGTCATGGTGTTGGCACCTGCTGTGAGAAGGTGTATCCAGGAAGGGCAACTCTTCGCCATTGCTCTGTAGACGGAGCACCCTGGTCTTCAGGTCAACACAGCACTGTGGGTAACAGACAGCAGCACTTTCATTAACTTGGTTTTCCGTAACATGCCATAGCTTTGCTAAAGTACAACAGGTACTACAGATTTATGAAGTGTTTATTGTACTGGATCTTTATTTTTTTTTATTTTACTCTCTTCTTTATTACATGGAATGGTTGAGCACTTTGGGCAGTTGACAACCATTTGGAAAATTTTATTGAATTCTCAAGATGCATAATGAAAAAAAGGTCCATCTGGCTTCATTACCATCTGTAACATTAAAATGCATCTTCTCTCTAATACATGGTGCAGTGAATTTATACTATTTGTCTTATATTACAGTGAACAGATCTGACTAATGACTATCAGTGAGTTTGGAGAATAAAGTTTGCCTCATCTTGGGCCTAACTCCAGACACCAAAAATAGATTTTGAAGCCATGCTATGAATGTTGTGTATAATTCAATTGCAGTTTGGGTAGACTAAATGAATAGAAGTCTGGTATTCTGGTTGATACTGTAGTTTAATGGAGATGATGTCAGTTGATTTTTTCTTGCTTTCACTATGAGGAAACATCCTGCTTTGGTGAAAGCCGTCTGTTTAATGGAAGGAAAGATACAACAACTTACTCTGAGTTCTAGGAGGGTCTGTAGGCCCAGGCATATCTCAAATACTTCATCATCTGTGGACAGAGAAATAAAGAAATAGGACTTTGACCCTACCTCATTAGCACAGCAGATGGGGTCAAAAATGTGTTTATAAGCAGGATCTATATTGCATCTGTATGCAGACTGTGTTGCAGTAGCTATACATGCCCCCATGTTGCAGAGTTAATAGCTCCTGCCATGGTCTGATGCACTTTGTCTCAGTTGCCTTGTTTTTGGAGAAGTGAAATGCCAGAAGCAACGTCTGACTAAATTAACCACTGCACTATTAGGTACTATAGTAGTACATTTATGAAGATATCATTTTCATCAGCTGAGAGATAATTATGTCAGAGATAAAGCAACTGATTGCTTGAAAACCCATTCAATTTGAAATGATTTCTTATACAGTTTTGCATAACACACTGGATCCTTTAATAATGGAATGCTGAAGCCTTACCTACAACTTGAGCAGTACACTGCACACTCTCTTTACCAAACTGGAGCTGCATGGTTGCCATTTCATTACCTGTGGATTCACTGAGTGGCTTGCACTTTGGACTGGCTTTTAGTCTACAACACACAAATCAGTCAACAGAGATGACATTTTCTCTCCCCAAAGCTCTGGTGTCATCACAAGTACAGAAATGTTTCATTTCATCCAGACTGTTCTCCTTAAATTATATATCTTACCTCTACAATACTATAATTATTAGTTATTAGTATCATGTGCATTAAAATAAGATATATAATTATGCATAAATAATAACTCACCCCAGCCTTCTGCAGCATGTGCTGGAGATATGGTTGTACTGAAAGCCTGTGTTGATGGACACCTTCACCTCAGCATCACCACACTGCCACACAAAAATACTCCATTTCACAATCACAGGCTCATCAGAGGCTAATCATTTTGACACAGGAGGCAGGGCACTGAGAACCATGCTCTCTGAACCTTGCTTAGACATTTGGAAATATGCAAAGGTGCTATATTCTAACTTTCTGACATTTTTATATAGCTTTAGTTTATCCACTTATTATTTCGTGTTGTTATTCTTGAGGAACCAGTATATGTAAAACTGTGCAGGTAAATGTAGTAATCATTTTATAAATGGGGTAACTTAAGCAAGACCCTTAACCCACAATTGCTTGAATTGTAACACTGTATAAGTTGCAAGTCGCTTTGGATAAGGGCGTCTGCCAAATACCTGACTATCTGTCTTTCTACACTCACCGGTCAGTTATTAGTTACGCCTCCTTGTTTCTGCAATCATTGTCCATTTTATCAGTTACATTTACTTTAAAGAAGCTCTTTGTAGATCTAAAATACAGACTATAGTACATCTGTTTCTCTACAGACTTTGTTCATCTCCATTACACTCTTCTCTAATGGTCAGTACCCTCACAGATCAGGAACTGTTTGGGTGGTGCAGTGACACTAATGTGGTTGTGGTATGCTAGTGTGTGTTGTGCTGTATAAGCGGATCAAAGACAGCAGTGCTTCTGGAGTTTTTAAACTGAAAATAGTCCACCAATCAAAAATGTAGAGCCACCAGCATAATATAGGCAGTATCTTGTCCTGATGATAATGTAGCAATGATGAATTACTAGATGCAGTGCTTACTGTGCCACTGCAGTGCTGAAAATAGTCCTCCATCCAAATAATACATGCTCTGTGATTATCCTTTGGGGGTCCTAACAATTTGAGAACAGAGTAAAGTGAAGAAAACTAATTGTGTGGATAAACAGATAGAGTACAGGGTGTTAATTGTACTACACCATATAGTGCATCTATATGATAAGTGGAACTGGACGATGCGAAACAAGGAGGAGTAACTAATACAAGGACAGGTTAGTTCATATCTATGCTTCATGTTAAGTCACAATTAGAAGATGCTTGCTGATAGTAACGCTATGTTACAAAACAACATAATTTCTCAAAATAACAAGACGGTCTATAATTACAAAATGTGTCATTTTAGTGACACAACAGTCATTAAAACATGAAAATATTTCGTAATAGTGACATCCTTTTTATTTTTCCTGGATGAAATATGCTTCCAAAATCATTTTTTGTAGCTTGTCTGGTAAAAAAAAAACCAACAATATTCAGAAGACCCTAATACTGATACAGTCACACGGTATATATAAAAGTTTGGTGATCAGTGCTCTTGGTGACCTCTTGTGTTTAATTTGAGTGACTTCATTATTGCCCCTTGGACCAATGTTCCATAAACTTGTATTTTTCAAATCTTTTTGATGACTCCTTTGTTTTTTTGTTTGCTCATTGTGTACATGACAGTATGGTTTAGACATAAATCAAGGCAGGAAGGTCAGCAAACTAACATTTAACAAATCAACCAACCAGTTATTTCCTGTGCTGTATCAGCATTAATGTCTGATGGGGTTAATATTCACTTATTTACTTATATTTTGTAAAAGATTATGGTACAATCCAATAACACAAATTCAACGTCAAAGAGTCAAAAGTCAAACCTCAAACATTTGCTTAAGCATTTACATAAGTCTATCATATCTAATGGTCAAAAATACAATTGTGAAAGGTTTAAGAAAACAAATCTCTTTTTGCAGGAGCTCAGACAATTCACAGCTAAGCAGAGAGAACTCTGCTTAATATAAAGTGATTTTTAAAAAATAGTCATTAGCATTTCTTTACTGGGTGAATTGTACTACATATCAAGATTGCACACTACGTTTGTAGCACTGTCAGCAGTTCAGATTTATGGCATTCATTTTTGCAACCTAGCAGCTTTGCCAACTTATAGGGAAAAAACATCCTCTACCAGTCCATTGAAACATAGTCTATTTGGCTCACTTTGAGCAATTGACTTAATTCAAGGTTGATGTTCTTTCTTACATTAAGGATCTTGTGTAATAGCTTCTGCCAGACGCATCTTCAACCTTTACCCATCAATTTCACCTAATCTTTCCATCACATGAGCAGCATTCAGATTTTGACTTTCAAGTATCAAATTGCACAAAATTTTGTATTTTGGGTATTGTAGACAGGTAAGTAAAGGTGCAGTAAATGGTAATTGCGTGTATTTTCTATCACTGCATTTTCACCAGACATATTTTTATGGACTAGCATAAGTGCAGTATGTGTAGGGCACTAGGAGAACTTTCTAAGTTTCTAACTTTCTTTGTCCATTCAGAGATGTACTGCTGCTGAGAAATTGGAGTTGGCAGTGTTGTCAACTTAGCTTTGTCACTAGATTTTGCAGTTTTTTTAATTTACTGCTCTTACTGAGGGAAGGAGGTTGTTAGCCAAAATATCACAATACATGACCCCATCCATTCTTCCTTCAATACGGTGCAGTCGTCCTGTCCCCTTTGCAGAAAAGCACCCTCATAGTATGATGTTTTCACCCTCATGTTTCACTGTCAGGATGGTGTTCTCATCATTCTTCTTCTTCCAAACACGGCGAGTGGATTTTATACCATAAAGCTCTATTTTGGTCTCATCTGACCACATGACCTTCTCCCATACTTCATCTGGCTCATCCAGATGGTCACTGGCAAACTTCAAATGGGCCTGGACATTCGCTAGCATGAGCAGGGGGACCTTGCTTACCCTACAGGATTTTGATCCATGGCGGTATAGTGTTACTAAAGCAGCTGCACTTAATGCAGAATATGAGGTATTCTTAAAGAAAAACTCTCAGGTCTGTGAGAGGCAGAATTCTTGCTGGTTGGCAGGTGATAATATACTTATTTCATGCAATAAAATACAAATGATTTAATTATAAATCATATAAATATGATTTTCTGTTTTTTTTTTTTAACATTCTGTCTCTCACAGATGAAATGTACCTACAATAAAAATTACAGACCTCACCATTCTTTGTAGATGGGAAAACGTGCAAAATCTGGAGTGTATCAAATACTTAACTTTCCCCATGTGTAGGTGACATATTCCATGTCCAATTGAAGTTCACAGAATTCCAGGACATGAATCCAGCAGTAAGATGTTTTGTGACCTGTGCAGAGGAGCTTAGAAATGTGTGAACCCTATTGCATTTTTTATTTTAGTTTTCTGCATAAATATGACCTATTTAATATGAAGTTAAAACTAGCGTCAGTTGAAGTTAAGTGAAGTTACAGCTGTTGTTGCCCATCAGGCTGGCAAAAATATTTGTAAGGAATTGTAAGGATAATGTTTTTGGTCATATATATATAAAAAACACAAAGGTTCACAAACTATCAAGCACCACAGCAAATAGGTTTTATATGCTTCACATTTTTTATAACGTCACTTTTCTGTTCATGTAAGTAGTACTTAATGTGTATGTTGCACTGAATTTGAAGCAAATTTTTCTTACACAAAGTTTCTCACGGCAAATCTAAGCTGTTCTGTGCTATGTGATGTGCCAATTTAAAAAGTCAAAATGATACATTTAAATGTAAAAATCCCCATCTGTGTAAGACAGGTTCTAGTCTAATTAATACCATCTATTCTGAAATATATTACAGATACTCAAATGAGGCGAGGTCATCATTTTCCATAAACCATCTGAGGGGCTTTCACTGTGCCGTTAGTCATCTGTACTGTTTCTGAAAGCAATGTTGCACCCACACAACTTTTTTTTTTCTTTTTAAACGGCCTAAAGCAATTGGCCTTCGCCTTTGTAAGCTTTGCTCTCTTGGTTCTTTTTTCACCACATTAAAGGATTTCATCACTGGTGATATGCACTGTTCCAGGCCCTCTGTGCTTGCTAGAAGTGTTAAGTGTAAGTGTTCTCACATTTACACCCAGTGATTGTTCCAACCTTGTTATTTCAAAAACCACAAGCATTTTTACAATTTTCCAGCCCCCAAACAGCCTTCTGTTTTTGTCTTCTGCTTCTTTACCCAACACAAAACCTTTCTTTTGGCATATTTCTTTCTTTCATTTCTTCATTCTGTCATTTTTTAATTTCTGTTTGTCTTTTATTTTCTATTTGATGGTTTATACACTGCTGGAAAATTGTAAAGGAACTCTTTGAAAACACATTCGATTAAATGAGAAAGAAATAATGCAGAATACCTGATATGGACTGGGTAATGTGTTAGGAACAAAAATGCAAATTATCACCTCACAGAGAATTCATAGACTTTTGGACCTGTCCCTGCAGAACCTTAAAATGGTACTCAGTACTTGTATGGTCGCCACATGACGATGTCAGGGCATGCTCCTAATAAAACAACAGATGGTGTGCTGGGGAAATTCTTCACATATCTGGACCAGGGCATCACTGAGCAGCTACAGTCTGACAACTCAGTTGGTAGTGGTCATCTTGTTCCTCCTTCTACAATAGAACAGACACTGGTCCTGCTGAGGTGTTACGGCCTTGATTAGCTCTACTAGAGTAACTGCCTGTCTCCTGGAATATCCTCCCTACTCTTAAAACTGTGCAGAGAGACAAAGCAAACCATATGGCAATGGCACGTATAGACGATTTGAGTTAGACTACCTGTGCAACCTCTGAAGGCTCCAGTTAACGCACCATGGCACTAGTATTGACACTGACCCTAGCCAACTGCAAAACAAAAAAAAATGCCATAAAATATGAGGAGGGACACGTTGTTAAATTCATTAACACCAAAGAAGCTAAAACTGATTTTAAAACATCCCCCAGTCCCCCCTACTTATTGACAGATCAATATCCAAGAAGTTGTATTGAGCTTATTAAAAATGTACCTGTAATAATCTGAGCAGTGTATATTGTATAAAGTCATTATCTTTATTTCTTAATTGCTTTCCTGCTGGAAATGGAATATATGGAAAATGTTATCTCTCACACATCCACAGTGACAACCATTCTGAGCTGTCATAGCTTAGCTGAAGAATGGATATTGTGGAAGAACTCATTTTAAATGCTTACACACTTCCTCCAGAGTTTCCCTTGTTTTATAAATAACAATTGTGATGACGCAGAATGTTCTTGTTACTTTTTACTTCAACTGAGAGACAAAACCCGTGAAACAGGTGACATCAAATGAATGTTTTTTTTTTCTTTTTGTACCTGGCTTGGTCACAGCAGTAACAACTACATGTGCATTCATGATCAATGATTAAAGTCGACCTCTCTTAATGACACCTCTTGCCACTGCACCATCATGTATGATAACACAGACTTGAATAGGAATAATTTGGGAAACATATTCATTATCACAGTGATGTGTACCACTTTATTAAAAGCTGTCACTCAAATCCATCACCATCACCAAAGATGAATTCTAATGTAAATGATTAATTTCTGGCTCAGCTTTTACAGTAAAGAGTATCCCACACATTGTTCTATGAAAGACATCCAAGCATACAGGCTTGACAAACACAAGAGAATCAATAGCCTTGAGGTGACATTAAAGTTTTGTAATTTTACATCATGGATTATAATCATAGTTGTAGATGCTCTTAAAACTGGAAATAAATGACTTGTGATTTATGGAGGTCAAGGTAATAAGCAGCCCTTTGCTCACTATCACCCCTTGGGTTTACCCGATTTAACTAAGACACTATTTGTATTATAGTCAGTCACAGCACAAGTACAAAGCAACTGAGTTAAAGCATGATTGGGGTTGTAATACATAATACTTGTTCTTTTCTTACACATTTTCTCCTAAATTAGTTGCTGTTAAGCTAAGTGGCTCCATTACACTTCACCTAGGACGTGTCTTCTCTGAGATGTGAAAACTAACTCATTGTGAGTTGCTACTCAAGCAATTTGATAGCTAAATGCCACTAAATGAGAGCGCCAGTGGTACTATTCTGCATTTCCTGAGCTCAAAGATGGTTTGCTTTGATTGATAGGGGAGAGTAACCTTCCAAACCTGACAACAGAAGCTTAAAAAGCCATGCCCTGAACTGATTTATTAATTTCTAACTACTTGGCTTGTGGTGGATCTTGGGTCTATCCCGGAATCCTCAGGATTAAGCCCTGGTCCCCAAACCACCTACTATTTAACCCATCATCTTACAAAAATGATTATGAATACAGTTTATTTCTTTATTACAGACATGCCACAAAGAGTTATGGAAGTTTTGATTTTCAGATGTTACAAAGATGATTAAACTTATGTACCCAACCATCAGAGACCACAGTTTCTAAGTGACTGGTGCAAAGTTTCGTTGATGTTTACTTTTATGACCACATTTGATTCATCACATGATCTTTTTGCTCAGCAATTACCCATTTAGCCATTCCAGTCAATCTAGCATATTTAGTGCTCTAGCACTAGCACAAGTATTCATGCACTCATTTTAATCAGGTTGTCATGTCCACATTTAATTATGAAAAGATCATATATTTGTGAGAATGGAAAGTGGGTCATAAGAAACTGGAGAATGAGTGGGGATGTGTCATCATGAGTGTGTCTGGCATTACAAAAGAAGCATGATGACCCTGAAAAGGGTTTGGGTTTTTTGGGTTCTTTGTACAATTGTAAAATAAAAACCTATTAGTTTCATACCTTACACTGCACCTGCAGAGCTGAGAGGCTTGGTGCTTGTTCCCCGTCCTTTGTTCCTGCTCGCCCTCTCTCCATCTCCACCTCCGTCCATTTATGTTTGAGCTCTGATTTTCCAACAGTATCACTATTGTCACCGTCTTGTTCATCGTCTTCCTCATCCTCCTCATCAGACCTCAGACTCCTCTCGCTGTCCTCTGGTGATTCCCTCTCTTCTGTGGAGTCATCCCCAATGTTTTCATGCCTCTTCTCTGACTGTGGTCCTTCCTGGCTCTCAGCAAGAGGTGAGCGGATGTGTGAGGGAGTGTCCCGAGCCACTCTTGCTAGCTGGGGAATGCTGCCTTCCAAGAGGCGCCGCTGCACAATGCTGTGGGGTTGCTGTGAAAAGATATCAGGAAAGAATTACTGACAGCACAGATGTTAGGTAAAATTGTATATATTTTAGAAAAGAGATTACTAACAAATATTACAGATATTGCAATGAAACTGCATAAATGCGATGTAAAACATCGCCAGGTTTTCACACAAGTTATAAAAGTAGATAAAAATGATATAATGTTGTACATATATATCAGTAGCAAATATTCTGCTCACAAAATGAAATACCATCATAGCATGGTGGTTTGGTGAGTAGCACCACTGCCTCACGGTAAAAAGGTGGAACCCAGGCCGGAGTGGACTGGGTCCTCTCTGTGTGGAGTCTGCATGTCCTTCAAGGGTCTGCGTGGGTTTACTCCGGGTACTTCGGTTTCCTCCCACAGTCCAGACCTTAGTGTGTGACTCTGTGCATGACTGTGTGTGTGCCCTACGATGTATTGGCGTCCCATCTAGGTTAATTTTGCTTGGGCCCTTGCACCCAAAGTTGGCCCACGAGCCCGTTTGGATTAAGCGGACGATGAGTATCCCATAATGAAATATCTTCTAAATTTTTTAGCAGTATGTCTGTGTATATCCTCACCAGTATCTGGGTCTGTGCAGCAATAACTGCAAATAAATGTTTATAGTAACTGTTGATCAATCCTGGACATAAAATTGCAAAAATGTTTGCCCGTTGTTACATACAGAATAGCTTTAACTTTGGAATGTTGGTGAGTTTATTACATGAACTGCTTCAGGTCATCCACAACATTTCTATTTAATTCAAGTCAGGACTTGGACTCGATTGTTACAAATGTGTTGCTATTGAATAATTCTTTGGTAGAATAACTCACATGCTTAGGTTTGTTCTCATGCTGCATTACTAGCATTCTCTTGAGGCTGAGTTCATGGACAGATGTCCTGATATTATTAGAATTGAGAATTTGCTGGTATACTTCAGAATTAATTGTACCATCAATAATGGCAAGCTGACCTGCCCTTGATGAAGAGTAACATTTGGTTTGACAGAAGGGCCAATGCCCTTATGTTGGAATGCAGTCTTTTACATTATCCATTCTCTTCTAGAGTACTTTTATTTAGTCTAATTTATCCAAAATACATTTGTCCAGTATCCTTTTGGCTTGCCCATGTGATCTTTAGCAAAGTGCAGATGGGCAGCAATGTTGTTTTTATAGAGTGGTGGCTTGCTCCTTGCAATTCTGCAATGCATACCACTATATTTAAGTGAACTCCTAATGATGGACTCATTAACATTAATATTAGCCAAAACGAGGAAGGGTTTTACTTGCTTAGATGTTTTCATGGGTTCCTTTATGACCTGGCAAATAATTACATACATTGCACTTTGGATTATACTTGTTGATCAAATACTCGTGGGGAGAGCAGGAATGGCTTTGAATTCCCCCAATTGTATTATCTATATATACATTATCTTCCACTTATTCCACATGGGGTCATGGGGCAGCCTGCGCTGCTCTGGGTGCAGTGTCAGGAACAACCCTAGTAACACACAGTCACGCACACAGTCTCACACTGAGGGCCAATTTAGAGATGCCAGTTAACCTTTGGACTGTGGGAGGAAACCAAAGTACCCTGAGTAAACCCATGCAGACGAGGGAAGGACATGCAGACTCCACACAGGAAGGACCCAGGACCCTTCTTGCTGTAAGGCAGCACTGCTACCCACCGAGCCACCATGCTGCCTAGTTCTTTAACTAGTTCAAGGTAAATGTTTTGGTGTGTTCTGTATCATTACCCAGTGGTAATATGCAACCTCTTTTCAGTTTCAGTTTCCTCACTGACTGTGTGATAATTAAATTCAGGACTGGTGCTATTTCTTCCCTGTTTTTACACAAAACCTAATACACCAAAGCATAATAAAAACACCCCAAGATAATTGGTCATCATCACCACAAACAGCAATGTGTTTATATTTACTTAAAATGATTTTTATTTTTTGTCAGCATGCCTTTGGTGATTCCAGAATAAAATTCAACCTTTGCTTCATGGGGCAACAATTGCCTCCAAGTAACCAAAACATATTTTATAATGGGAACATGACTTCTGCATGTAGTTTCCTTGAATATGAGAGCAGCAAATAATACCTTCCCTATACCAGTGTTTGCATGTTTGTGCCATTCTGATGTGTTATGTGTCTGATGTAAAATACTGAGCATCAGTAGCATTCCTAGTCACAGCCTTAGTGGGCATGGCATCCTTGTGGTCTCCCAGCATTCTGCACATTGTCGTTCTGTCATGTCTGTTCATTTTGCTTTTTGTTATGTTATGTTTTATTGTTAATAGTAATATTCATTAAAGGCTTCCTCCCCCTGCTCGCTAAATTAAGCCTTGCACCATTCACAGATCTTGACAGAGCTCATTCCAGTGTGTATTTTAAGGCAGGTTTCAAAATAAAGCACTGTCAGTTTACAAGTGCAACAATGCAAATACAATGCATGTGACGTTATTTGGTGTTTCCGAAGTGCTGTTCGTGCATGTGCCCTATGATGAATTGGCACCCTGTTTAGGGTTGTTCCTTGCTTGTGCCCTGTGTTACCAGCTAGGCACCGGCTTTCCCACGACACTGACCAGGATTACGTGGATAAAGTAATAAATGAATGAGCCATATTGCTGGTGTGTCTGCTTCTTTTTATGTGCTACTCTTGTGTGTCAGAAATGTGATGGATCATCTCAGATTAAGAAATTTCTAGAGCAGTTATTGCATGAAACAGAGCAGATAAGAGCAACAGAAGATCAATGTCACTGAAACTGCTGAAGCAACAGTGGCAGAGCTGCTGACTGGGAGCCAATACCAATCACTACATGCTAGCAACATTGGCTGGAGGCCAGCTGGCTTAAGATGATGGTGTCACACAGATGGCTGGTGTTGCTCATCGACGGCACATCGATGATAATTGCAGCACACAGCAGCAGCCAGGTGACAGTACATGGCAACTACTGTACAGAGGCTCAGCATTCATTATGTGTTTGCCTACCATTCTACTGTACAATGGCAGCAGCCATGGTAATGCTCTGAGGCTCAACTTTAGATTATGGTTCAACATTGTTGCTGGAAGGCTGTGATCTGCACATCAGTTTTGTACTGGAGGAAGTGGTCCTATATTCCACTATGCCAGAAGGCCAATGGGCAAACCTGCAGAGCAACTGAAAGGGTCCATGCTTCATGACCTAATGACTGTCTGATGTCAAATATTTGCATAGCCTGTTCAGATTTCTCACGATATTATATTTCCTAACATTAAGCCAACAAAGGTTCTTATAGCTATTAATAGTTTGAAAAGAGAACTCAAGTCTCAATATAAAACTTAAAATTGTGATTCTAAAACAAGTGGGATCTTAAAAGGTAAGTAATATCTTTTACCGTGATTTGTTTTTCATTATCTTTGTATTCTGTGTGTATTCATACACTTCATGTGTAATTAAAATATTTTTTTTGTATTTCAAAGCAGGTTGTGGTGTATTGTAGGATTTTGATTTGAAATGTATGGTTTTCTGCAGTCCATGTTTAGTAATCAGGATTTGCTTTCACAAATCAGAAAATGTGAGGTTGAGCAATGAGTTCTTTAAAATCTAATGCAAATAGTAACACTTAATTTCAAATATTTAATGTCTTTAGTTATTTATTTGGGATGTTTTTTCTAATTTCATTTAACCTATGTAATGACCAATGCCATTCTTGTGTACATTCATCACAAGTTAATTCATGACTCTTAATATATTGTGATTTAAGGTAATAATATTGTTGCTTAAGTATAATCATTTGCTACTCTACCAACCACTGCCCACATGCCCAGTTCCTCTATGTCAATGTGTAGCAGGATTTTGATCAAATCAACAGAGTGGTTTATGTTAGGATGACTGCAGTGTTTTTTAAGTTAAAAAAATATGTGCATTATATCTTATAGCCAAGTCGTCTGAAAAAATAAAGAGGCATCGTACTATACTGGTTAAACTGTAAAATAAGCCAATCCAGGGCACCATGCATTATAAGAACTAGATTATCATTATTAAGCAAGTGCATCACTTACTGCAACAAAGTATTGTACATATGTTTTACTAAGTAACAGTGAACATCATTTTCCTAACTGCATCCTAACTAACAATAAAACTAACATTTATCTGACAAGTTAACAAAGGAGATATGAACACGGTAAATATTATAATGTTTGATTAAGTTAGTTCCATAGGGAAATTAATAGCAATAGAAGCTAGCAGTAAAAAGCAATTATATATATCCTGATGGGTGAATAGTGGGGAAGGGGATTGTCTCCTAGACGTAGAAAGGCATACCTCCAGTTATGCCACCTATTAACAACATAACAGATACACAAATGTGAGAGTTTTTTCACAATGCAAACATATGAGATGGCAGAGAAATGAGCTCCAAGAACACAAAGAGAAAGTGAAAGTGAATGAAGGTCGCAGTTTTACCTCTTACAACTATCATGTTTGGCTATTACAATTATACTATTGAGAGACACAGCTTGAATTATGTGACTATAGGCATCAACCAACACACTTTCCCCTACACACAAAAGAGAATCAACCTTCTAGACCATTTGGTTGGTCTTCAAGTGGATGAAATACTGGCAATCTTTAAGGGGAATAACTTAAGATTAATTTTTTAACAGAGAAAGGAAACATTTAAATGAGTAAGAGCTTGCTATTTATACTGTATAGTCATTGCAGTATACCACATTAATGAGCTACATGGTCATAGCACAGTGCAATTTTACTATCTCTACAAAATCTAAATACCACCTAGGCCTATAAAATTGATGACGCTAAACTAAGCCTCAACTATAGCCTACCACGAAGCAGGTTTGTCCAATACTATATGTTGCTATAGTAACTTAAGTTTAGATTATTGCGTGGAACTGGAATTTAACAAAATAAAACCAGATGTGTTTCAAAAAGCCTGGCTTACCGAGTTGACATGCTTTATGCAATGAAATACTAGAATTTTAATAAAGAAGGCAGTGAGATAGCTTGTTGTTTTCACTCATGATAATTTTCTTTGAGTATCCCTCTTCATATAAGTCCTTAAGTTGTTTTTTATTAATTGTTAGAAATGGAAAAGGATAGAAAACTAGATGATGGCAAGATGTTAATCTGAGAAAATAAATCTCAGTCCATATCAATCAATGTCAATAGAAGAAAACCATGTTTTACTTATTTATGGACCCAATGTTATTTAGGTTTTGTGTTAGTGAGTTGTGTTAGTGTAAGTATACAACATGCTCGACACAAGGACAAGACAATATCATAATCAATAATTAACCAAGCCTAGTACAGTAATACATTACTTGAAATATAATTAACCATACTATTAAAAGTGCACAGATGCAAAAAGTGTGTTGGAACAGTGTGTTGTTAAAATGTTTGTGCCATTTATAAAACATTTTGAGCTCAAAATTGACATAACCAACCACCAAGCAATATGAAAAAATTAAATGTGTTATACTATAAATACTGCGCAGACAAGGCGCTGATTATTTAACTGACAAGTTCACTGTTAATCAGAAACCATAATATAATATAATATAATATAATATAATATAATATAATATAATATAATTAATATGTAGT
>JAUZST010003588.1:0-17031 GCA_034779995.1 Parotocinclus haroldoi | reverse complement strand
ACACACACACAGGCACTAACTCACACACTCTCATACACACACACATATACACTTACACACACACACACACACTCACAAACACACACACACTCACACACACACACACACACACTCTCTCTCTCTCACAAACACAAACACACACACTCTCTCTCTCTCTCTCACACACACACACACACACACACTCACCCTCACATACACACACACTCACAAACACTCACAAACACTCACAAACACACACACACACACACACACACACACTCTCTCTCTCACACACACACACACACACTCACACACTCACACACACACACACACACACACACTCACAAACACACACACACACACACACACACACACACTTCTCACAAACACTCACAAACACACACGCACACACACACACACACACACTCCTCCATAAAGCGTTTCCTCAGTGTGTGTGTGTGTTCGGGTCGGGCTTTTTGCGGTGCTTGAACGCACAGTGCTGGATAAAGCCTTGAGTGGGACATAGAGAGACAGCGACATGTTATAGTTCCGACAAAGGAAATAGGTAGCGTGGAGAGAAAACAGAGCGCGGTGCGGCTTCTATAAGTGTTGGTTGGGTTTGGGGTTGGTGAGCGCAGGCAGTTTATCTGTGTGTGCGTATGCGCGCGCGCGCTCGCCCGCCCGTCCGTGTGTACGAGTGTGTGTGTGAGTGTGTGAGAGAAGCAGGAGCGCAGAAACACGAGCCGATCTGATCGAGGCGGGTTTCTTCTTTACGCCCCCCTCCTTCCACCAGCACAATCCAGCCTGAGATCCGGACATTCCCGATTGTTTTTCTGCTGGATCCGCTGGACGGCCTGTTTGTCTCGCTTCCACTCGCGCTCACAGAGACACAGAAACTAAACGGAGCTGAAAACTTTGTTTGGATGGCATTGGGAGCATTTCGGAAGAGTTTGGGACCGCACTTTGCTTTTGGAGATCGTTACATTACGTTAGTGCTGGAGGAATCTTATTTCTGGACTCTGTCGAGCCGGTTTGGTGAACGTAAAGAAAAGAAAAAGGAGTGAAGCGAAGCGAGGAAAACACTACGAGCAATGCTGTGGTATGTATTAGTCTCTGCCTCTTGTGTATTTCAGTTTCGGTAAAGAAAACCCACCAGGATTGTTTGGGGGTGATGTGAAGAAAACCGCTGCTGTGTAAAAGTGTGTGAAGTGTCCCATTTTCCTACAAGGCCCCGAAAGCACATCTATGCTTGTTTAACTTCTTTAAAGTGAAGAATTTTGTACAATTCCACATTTTACACACACAGTCACCATAGCTGTCAGTAGAACAGCAGAGCAAATTCAGTTCTATTGTTAGTTCTAACGAAGATTATTGCGCTCTAAAAGTAACAACATGCTGTTAATGTGATTTGAGAATAAATTAAACTGTCTCTGAAACACAAACTAGTACGTACACGTGAGTAAATAAGCAATGTGAAATAAACTTTAATAGAGTTTTTAAGGACATAGAAAGCCGCTTTACTCTGGGATGGACAGTTTGGCCAAATATCATCAACTGAAAGCATTGGCAATTAAGGGGGGACCCACAGTACTCTATGGATGTGGTAACTTATGTCAGTCAGTGGTTCAACATTTCACATGTCTAAATCGATTAGTATTGCTTGGGAGTTCCTCAAATCCAGCCCAAATGGGTTCATCATTTCTTAGCCTTGTACCGTTTTGGCACATTGAGGTGTTGGAGGAAAGGTTGGAGGAATGTCAAGGAAAGTGTGAACTTGAATAGACCAAGGTGACAAACAAGGCTGAGTGATATCAATATATTAAATTGTGTTTCAGTTTTGTGAGAGTGTTATGTGTACGGTCAGTGCTTACATAACTATGACCCGTTCACTGTTACTCAGCGTTTTATTGGCTGTTTTGTTGATCATCACACTGGCTTGTGCTTTAAGGTAGTCTATAATACTCTTTCTGTATGTAGTATTTGGTGTCAAGAAGGTGTCGAGTATTGCGATATAACCCAACCCTTGGTGGAAGTGTGCATTTGAGTTGAAAAACAAAAATCCTGTCTGTCCAGTCTGGGGGAAAAAAGCTTGCGTTTGTGGACGAACTCTTAGTCAGTAAACAAGTCTTAGCATTGTGCTGAGCAGAAAACACGACTTGGCTTGGATACTTGTGTTTGTGTCAGTAGTTGTGGCTATTAAAACCAATAAATCTACCAAGCACAGTCTTTTACTTGGAGGCATTTTCGTGTCTGGCTGTAATGTTTATGGTGACGCTTTGTCAGCTCACGCATTCCTTTCGCTGAGGTGCTCAGATTCAAAGGCTGGAAATGAAGGCCGTATAAAAATGTCTTGTAATGTTTAGACATTACAAGATTGCAGCACGTCTTCTGATTTAAGTGATTCCACCCTATCAGGTTAAACGTTAGGCTTAATAGATGTTCGTGTGAGAGTAAGTTGTTCAAAAGCAAGACCCAGATCACAATCTGGATGCAATATGGCTTGGTTTTAACGCACGTTGGGCTTTGCAGTGTCTAAATATGGTTTATTGGCAGCCTTGAAACTCTGAGGGAACACGGAGAGGAGTTTTGCATGTCAAAGGTTTTGAGGAATTTGTTGACCCAAGTTAACAGAGCAGAAATGAGTCCATGTTCCTCCGCTAAGGTCACGCAGTCAGAAGTTTATCAAATCAGGAATGACGGCTAAAGGAGGATGGAATGCCAGCACAGTCCAGCATTTGCACTTCATAACTCCAACATAAAGAAGTCTGGCTTAGCTTTGATTTTGTAAACAGTTTTACAACGTGCGGGGGCAATACTAAACTTTGTCTTGAATGGAATTGCGATGCATGATGGCATTTAGTTTCTCTGTGACTTTTCCGACACTGTGGTGCTCTATCGTTTACTAAAAATAAGGTATAAAAAAGAAATAAAATGAATAACATTGATGATGCATCGGGCCTGACAAAACTGATTATATTTGTGTGTAGTAAGTCAGCTCTACTGTATTCGCCATGCATGCCAATGTTCTACAGAACCAGTAATGTCTGTACCATGCTATAAATATAAAATGCAGGATTTTATAGGTATAACATCACTGTGGGCAGAGTAAAAGTCACTAATTAAGCTCACATCCATAAACTTAAACAGAGCTAAAGAATTCAGCAATGCTGGGTATTAAAATCGAGCAGCAGTGCAATATAGTGTGTTTGCTTTTACCCTTAGCTCCTCTCCCTTTAATGTGTTGGATTACCCAACAGAAATTTGGCCCTGAAGTTTGACCCCAGTGATGTGGGGGAAAGTTCAGTGTTTTCACTCTGCTCATCACGATTAAAAAGACATTAGAACAGAGGAAATCTTACCAATGTACTGGTCTTTAAGGGTTAATGATTAGTTTTAGTCATCGGTCATTCAAGCTGTTTGGCCCCTGGTATTCACGCTCGGTATGTGACCACACCCATGCTTTGGGCAGGTTTTGTAGGGTAGAACATAAAAATACAGTTTGTTTCCCATTAACAAACTGTACTGCAGTGGATTAACTATACACATTTATAAAGCCTGAGTGGCTTACAGTGGAGAATGTCTTGCTAGGTGCACCTGATGGCTAGCTACACCTACCTTCTCTATCCGGTTTAAATTTTAAGAGGCTTGAAATGTACAAAAATAAAATAAAAAAGCTTAAACATTAGTTTACACGTTAGTCTGAGGGCGTCTTTTGGTTTGCATTCGTACTGCAAGCATGAAG
Source organism: Parotocinclus haroldoi (assembly GCA_034779995.1). Lineage (NCBI taxonomy): Eukaryota > Metazoa > Chordata > Actinopteri > Siluriformes > Loricariidae > Parotocinclus > Parotocinclus haroldoi. Next base: position 13,310 of record JAUZST010003588.1, on the reverse strand, counting down.
TGATGCAAGTTGCACAAATTTCGCTTGGATGGTTCCCAGATTCCCTGATTGATAAATGATGACCTCCATCACTTATAGGCTCAGTAAAGCCTGGACTTTAAAGCCTGTTGTTTACATGGTTACAGATGTACAAGTGTTTTTTAATAGTGGTTGCCTTTAGCAAAGACAGATCCATCAGTACAGTGTTCTTTTCCCACAGTATCTGTTCATATCATAACACGCTTTCAGTTGACCCACCAAGGCTTCCGTAGCACACAGAACTGTTTGTTATGCTGAAATGGCAGCTGATGCAAAAAAAGTGTTCGTCTTAATTAGCAAAGTAGCAGGAGTGCTGTGTGGAAATACTTTGGCTTCTAAACAGATAAGGACTGAAAGCCAAAGGACATGAACAAGCTGGCCTCTTGAGCCCGTTGTTGCGATGAGTCAGCGTGTCTGCCATATTGGCCCAGGCATGAACTCCCTGCACTTTTGATTTGATAGGAGTGTTTATCAGCATTGAACAAACCAGAGCAAACGTGGTGGCAAATAATTTATTGTCGTAAGAAATTGTAAAAAACAATTACTCAAAGAACGTTGGATTTCATTTGAGTAATCGGAATTTCTGAGCGCACCTGATTTCAACCGGATTTCTGTTTGCACGTGTGCAGAACTGTCACGGAAGCAGTTATTGGACTTAATCACGGTTGCCATATCCTCGTTTTCTAGTTTCTTTTGGATTTTTTTCAGAAAACTATTGCTTACATCTTGTGTGGGACCTGGCAACCCTGGAATTAAACGCAGCATCTGCAACACAGATATCAAACAATTCAGGGGGGAACACAATTCAGCAGTATATGTTAGAGGAAATGAAGAATTGCTTTCCTAATTGCTAGAGTTTTGAAGTGTCACATGCTTCTGAGAGATTATTGGGTGACTCCGAAGTTGAAATCTGATAATTTCCTAAATCATGTAAACCTGTAGGTTTCTTATTATCTGATTACTCAATTGCATGTAAACTCGTTGGACAAAATCTGACTTCCTGCAGTTATCAGATTAATTGCAGGTGTACACACTCAGCGATTGGACAGTGAAGTGGTCTGAATGAGTGTGGATGTAGCTTAAACTTAACACTGCTCTGCTGAGAAGCAGTGAGAGGATGAGCTGGGTGCTTGCTAGGCTTGTATGCAGTGACCCAAACCGCAGTACAAAACTAAATGTATGCGTGATTAGACTATTAATTGGGTTACTGGGTGTTGGCATGGCAGGCTGAGTCGGGCATCAGCCAGGAACCATCGGCTGTGCTGGAGGGATGGAAGGCTGGGTGGTGGTGAGGGGAAATCGACCCCTGCAGAGCCCAGTGACGGACTAACATCCCATCCAGGCTGTAATTTTGCTTATGCCAAGTGAATTCTGGGATAGGTTCCAGAACACCACCAGCGACCCTGACAAGGATGACCGGTTACAACAGGGTGGAAAAAGTACTAAATGCATACTTAAGATACTGCTTATGTTGTGCACTGTGGAAAAGTAGTGATGCTTAGTTACAGTTCTGGTTTCGTGATAGCATTGTTTTTCCATTGCTCTCTATCTTGGTTAATTTTTATAGTGCACTCAATGGCCACTTTATTAGATTTTGCTAGTACCAGGTTGGGACCCTTTTGACTTCAGAACCACATTAACTCTTTATGGCATATATTCAACAAGGTGCAGGAGATATTGCTCAAAGATATTGGTCCATATTGACCTGATATCACCATGCAGATCCAAAAACCTGCTCTGTTGGATTGAGGTCTGGTGACTATGGAGGCCATTTAAGTACAGTGACCTCATTGCCAAGGTCAGGAAATCAACTTGAGATGATTTGAGCTTTGTGATATGAATTGTTATCTTGCTGGAAGTAGTCTTCAGAAGATTGCTACACTGTGGTCGTAAAGGGATGCACATGGTTAACAGTAATGCTCAGGTACTCTGTGACCTTTCACTGATGCTTGTTTTGTATCAAGAGGGACAATGTGTGCCAAGAAAACATCCGCCACCCAGTTAGAGCACCAGCATTAGCCTGAACCGTTGATACAAGACAGGATGGATCCATCCTTTCAAGTTGTTTATGACAAATTTTGACCCTTCCGTGAATGTCACACAAATTAAGATTCATCAGACCAATGTTTTTTTTTTTTTTTTTTTTTTAAATCTTCTGTTTCCTGGACTGTTGCATTAAAAGATGATGCATTCATTGGTAAAAACGAGTGACTCTTTGAGTTAGTGTTGCCTTTCTGTCGGCTCAAACGGGTATGGCCATTCCTGGCATTAACAAGGCATTTTCCCCCAGTGAACTGGGTATATAGTCACTCTCTGGATTTTTTTTGGAATATTCTCTTGAAATCCTGGAGATGGCTGTGCAAGAATCATGCCATGTTCAAAGTTACTTCTATAACCTTTCTTTCCTCCACGATGCTCTGTTTGACCACATACTAGGGCTGGGAAATGGATCAAATATTAAGTGGGACACATTCAGAATGATTAACTGCTGTAATCTTACCTATGACAATTATTTACATTTTTTATTCTTTTAATTTCCCCCCCAAAAATGTCTTAATATTTCCGCCTTGTGTTTACAGATGCTACACAACAGAAATAACTGATAATGTAGATACTGATATAACCTTGTGTGTGTTGCTGAATGGCATCTGATGCTGATAGCAACATTAGATAGATAGATAGATAGATAGATAGATAGATTTAACTTTGTCATTGCTCAGTACAAGGCAACGAAATGCAGTTGGCATCTACCAGTGCAAATTGTAAAAGGAATTGTGCAATTATAGATACAGTGTGATAACTGGATGATAAACATATGAGGATATCAGGATATTAATGTGTTTGTATGTATATATGTGTACGTATATACGTGTGTGTATATATATATATGTATGTATGTATATGGAATAATATATAGAGTCTAGTGAACAGTATATTTTAAATTGTTTCAGTGTCTGCAATAAGGGTAGTAGTGGTAATGATGTAATGTGGTGTGGTGTAGTATAGTTATGTGTGTATTGAGGAGTTCAGTAGTGTAACAGATAAGTGTAACAGTGGGAAGAGCCAAGTAGTTCTGGCACGGTTACTGTGGTAGCCTAGCGGTTAAGGTACTGGACTTTGGACCAGAAGGTCCAGGGTTCAAATCCTACCCCTGCCAAGCTGCTTGCAAAGCAAGCAAAACCCATTTGTGAGATTGTGTGAGTTGTAAGTAGCTCTGGATAAGGGTGTCTACCGGAAATGTAAATGTATGCTTGTATCTCGTACCAGAGGTTTAGAGAGATTATACAGGGTGTGGTTTGGGTGAGAAGAGTCCATGATTATGATGTCTTCTGATGAAGGTTGCTGATGACCATTAAACAAATAAAATAAACAAACCTTGTCACCGAACTGTGAGGGCTAAAAATAATAACAACAAAAACCTCAAGACAATTGTTCATTAATTGCAATTGAGGTAAAATGTTTAGTTAATCATGATATTTATTTGAGGTGATATCACCTGGCACTGTACATACCTAAATGCCCTGAGTTTCTACTATGTGATTGGCTGATTAGACATTTGCATTAAGGAGCAGTTGAACAGGTTTATGCCTGTGTGTGTGTGTGTGTGTGTGTGTGTGTGTGTGTGTGTGTGTGTGTGTGTGTGTGTGTGTGTGTGTGTGTGTGTGTATGCAATGTAGTCAAGCATGCATTGTTTTCTGTAGAGTCAATAATCAACTTCATTTTTAAAATGTACCCAGCACTACTGAAACATTATAGTTCATATGTATCTTTGATGCTAAAATGTAAATCAATGCTTTCTTTTAGACCTTCTCCAATTATAAACCAAATAACAGGTGTGTATATGTATCAACTCCTGCTCCCTTATTTATATTGAAATGTGGGTCTGTTATCTTATTCCATTATAGAAGGTGGTGATTGTGAAGTCACTTTTCAAGATGATAATGCACAGATAATTGACAGTTAGAGAAGTGTTCTCTTCAGGAAAGACACAACTCCTCAAATGCCATGGCCTACAAACCAATAAAAAAATTCTGGTGGAAATGAGCAATATGGCAATTTCTGATCACGTCATGATAAATATTATTGTGATCAACAATATGCATTTCTGATTCCTGACATTTAGTGCTTAAAGAACATTGACCAACATTTGTACATTTGCAAGAGTGTAATTAGTCCTGTTTAATTGAATGAAGTGCAACCTATTTGAAATTAAACAATGTTTATCATGACAGCTAGCATGTATTCTGAAAATGTATCTAAATATTGTGATCTTTAATCTTTGTACCATAAGCAAACCACTAGAGGAAATGGTAAAAAGGCCCATGACAAGGCTCCATCCTGTTAAGCTGATCTGTCAGTTTCTGTTTGAGAAAGCTGGAACCGTCTTGATGTCGAATGTTGTTATTTATATTCATATGTTAAATGTTGTTATTCATTAGTGAAGTCCATGATTGAATCATTCGAATTTATTTGATGTATTTTTAATAAATCCAGAATATTTAGCATTCATTCATTATCTTCCACTTCGTTCACCTGGCAGCTCTGGGCACAGGGGCATGAACAAGATGAGGCACCAGTCCATCATAGGAGACACACACACACACACACACACACACACACACACACACAGGGCCACTTTAGAGACACCAATTAACCTAACACGCATGTCTTTTCACTGTGGGAGTATGCAGACTCCAGACAGAAAGTACCCAGGCTGCTTCACCCTGGGATTGAACCCAGAACCTTCTTGCTGTTAGGCAGTGGTGCTACTCACCAAGGCACTGTGCTGCCAGAATGTTCAGCAGTTTAAATTCAACTTTTTGTGTCACATTTGTGAAAAAAACATCCTCTAAGTATGGTGATTCAGTAATTTTATTAGGGATTGTGTACTGTTGTGGTTAACTTTAATGGATAACTAAATATTAGGTTGGTTAATATATTGGATATTTGTACTTTCATGGCTAGCTAGTGGAAAACCATACAATACATGGACTGCATAACTGTATAAGGGTAACTGTAGTTTAATTTTGTGAATAATTATACTCTGATTTACTTTATGGCGGATTCCTAGACTGTGGTGGTTAACTACAATATAAGGAATGACTAATGTATTAATACATCACAGCCTAGAAATGAAAATGTGTCAACATAACATTCACAGGAGCAATTTGTATTTCTTTGTATTTGCTTGATGAATTTGAAATAATGTGGTGTATTATGTCGATCTAAATGATCTCTGTTGAGATTTATGAAGTCCATAAGGCATCCAGACAAAGGGGACATTTTATCTGAACTTCTGATGTAATGTTATGGTAGTAATATTAGTGCTTCAGATGTCTTTGCTGTAATGAGTTAGATATTTAGACACCTTGATGCGCGTTAATTAAGCCTATTTCAGCAGGTTTTGTGTTCACTCTGCAAATGATAATGAAGGTGCCTTTCACAGAGGCGGAAACTTTTTGAACATCTAACAACATTAGTATCTTAATGATCTGCAAATAAACCTGCACACTGCCTTTTCTATGCGAAATTAATTGAATGAGTGTGTGTGCGCATACTGAATATCCAAATTGCAAGAAATCACATCTTGGTGGTAATGAATTAAAAATAAGATCACTAGGTTAATATGTAGTTTAGTAATCTGATAATCTGAAAGCCCATGTTTCAGTCAGGAGGTCTTTTAGGAGTGAGAGTGAGCTGTTTAGGTAGATTTTCCATTTCCAAGGTAATTCCAGGGCTCTTGAAAAACCTGATGTAGTTCTTTTATTTTATAAGTGAAACTGCTGAAAATCATCTCTTCATCTTATTTTTACTCCACTGACGATTCAGTACACAGTCATTCAGTGCTTCAATCTCAACAGTATCTCTTTCTCAGGGAAGATCTCTGCTGTGTTTTATCATGTTTTCCTTAATGCTTACTTCTATAGTTCTGTATTCTTAGCACAAATATGTCCTAAATGGTTGATGATTGCAGCCAACTGAAGGAAATCAAGGATTAAGTCTTCTGACTCACTTTCAGGCTGCATTAGCATTAACACCGATTTGGTGACTCAAGTTCACCAAAAATCTTACCCTTTTACTTTCAATCCTTTATTCACAAACTTTCATGAGCTGTTCTAAGCAATAAGAACGGCTTCGTAATGATGGAGCGTAGACTATATTAAACTATTCGTTTCGTGTAACCCACGTTACAAATCAGGGAGCACCTGTACAAATCTCCATTAATACATATAATCCCTTATACACTGTTCTGGGTGTCCAGAACAAATTAATGAAACTTGCACCATTCCTTATGGGAAAGTTGTTTTCGGTTCTCAACAGACCTTCTGGAATGAATGAGCGACGAGAGCTGTGGTACCACTGTATTTAAACAATCTTTTTTTTTTTTGTTGTTGGCAGAAAGTAGCTTTTAAAAAATACACTTCAGTAGTTGTGCTGCCTTTTTCAGTGTAGCCCCAAATCATATTAACTATACTAAATAGTGTCAGCATAGCAACAACTCCATTAGAATGGCACTGATTTCATGTAAGGCTCAGTGCAATGGAGTGTACTATGTATTTAGGTACTGCTGAGCGGTGTGTTAATGTGTGCTGCTTTGTAAAATACTCGTTCGATTCGAACAGAATTTAATGATCAGCTCATTAGAGAGTATTTAAACGTGCTAACATGAACAATTTAGTTGATTTACTATTTATTAGTCGATAGACTAGACTATTTATTAAGTCATGGAACTCCTTTCACCATCCATCTTATCTATCTGATATGTATGGATGGAATAAACGACGTCACCTTTTAATGTCTGAAGATTGTATGGTGTTACTGATAGGGTGTCCTTTTTGTCTTGCGTTTTCAGAACAAATGTTGTCTTATTCAGGTCAGGTAGTCATTCAGTTGCCGTTTTGTGAAAGCAGGAGGTGCCCTGTGGATCTAGTCCCTACAAGCCTGTACCACACCCTCACTTGCAGCCTCGTCTAAGGTTCATCTACCGTCTAACGCTCCTGCTTATGGCGTGACTGCTTAATACACCAATTTTTATTTACGTGCATATAAATCCCTGGTAATCATTTGCAGTAATTTCCAGTATCATGCATGAGAATGCTTGTTAAAGTTTTTGTGTCAAATTAACTGGGTTCTGAATGGGAGGCTTTGATAAAGCGTGGACCCAATTTTAGATGCTTTGTAAAGGCAACCCCAGATTACACTGCTCCTGCACTGAATGGCTGCCTTGTTTGAGAGCAGATTACAACACGAGGAAGCTTGCATTTTGTTTGAATAGCTGCATTTCCATTAAGAAGTCTGCAGGAGTTGAATCAGTTCTCCTGTCTGACCGCAACCTCCTAATGGTGTGACTTTTTTGATAATACATTACTGCCAGGGAGTGTCCTCTAGCAAGGGGATTCGGGAAGAACCCATATTAACTGTCGATAATACCCTAAGATGCTTAGCCGAAAGCTCAGAGGAGATCCGAATCAATAAGGTTATGGTCATATGTGAGTGTAATGGGTATCACTGTGCCATAAATCTGGACCAGAAGTGGTGTATGCACTCCCCACAAGTGATCACATCTGCTGTGGTGTTTTGGGGAAAGGAGTGTAGAGTGCTCCCCTTTTCTCTAATGAAAGGCGGCTATCCATTGTCAGAGTTTCAAATCGCCCGCTGTCGCTCTCGCTCACAATGGAGAGGCACGTTTTTTTAAAGAATGGTGTCCATGGTGACGCTGTCCCAGGATATGTGGAGGTCTGCAGTCACAATCTTTGCTGTGGGTCTGCTTTGTACATAACCAACGTCAGCCAAGAACTAGACACAAAACCAGGCAAGCACAGATATCTAATCCCAGTGATGGAGCGTTAGTGCGCAGTGCAGTCATTATCTCTCTTCCCATTTCCTGAAATGGTGCATTGGACGATGGGTTTTGTCATGAATCTCATCCCCTGTGTTCACTTGTCGGCCTCAGGTTTGTATCATAGTGAGTCAGCATTTTGTCTAACAAGAAACTGAATAGATATGGCGAGAATTCGGACATTTTCCTTCAAGGAAGGCAAAAAAGCTTCAGGGTATGCTAAATAAATCTAAAAACATAATCTAGGCTCACTGATGAACGTCTCTCCAGAGCTGTTGTGCGTTTGTTGCATTTATCTCGTGCCAAAAGTATGAATGTACTGTAGCTACTTTTATCACTTCTTTTTTTCACCTATATTATTTTTATTACCTGTCGTTATCTTCGGTTACTTTTTCTAACAGTTGTTAAAAATACAGTGCAAAAATCTTTAGATATAAAGCTTTAAAAAGTACACACATATAACATCCATAAGTTTTATTGAGTAAAACTTTGCTCTTTTCCTATAGCTGGGGCCTTGAGTTACAAAATTGTCATCTTTCTTAAACGTGAAATGTTTTTCTTACCGCATATCTGTAAGTTGTCTGCTATCACACAATATCATGGGAGAGCTCTTTGGCAATCAAGGTAAAATCTTTGTATAAATATTAACAAATATTAACATATTAAGCAATCAAAAAAAAATACATTGTATTAATGTATACTGAATAACAGAAAAAAGACTCAACAGGGGACCCATCCTCCATGGTTGTTCTAGATGTTAATTAAATGAATACTTAAAAGTATACAAAATTATAGCAAAATTAGGTAAATCATTCAAATCAATACGAAATAATAATAACATTTAAATTAGGAATAAAATAAATAAACGAAATTATAAAACAAAAGAGCAGGGATCACGCTCTGCTTCAGTATGTCACAGCACATGTTGGCATTCATGGTTCCCTCAATGAACTGTAGTTCCCTGCAGCCAGCAGCACTCATGCTGCCCCAAATGACTTTGCCACCACATTGCTTTTCTGTAGGCAAGACACACTTGTCTTTCTACTCCTCACCTGCTTGACACCATCTGAACCACATGAGTTTATCTCATCAGACCCCAGGACGTGGTTCCAATAATTAATGTTCTTAGTCTGTTTGTCTTCAGCAAACTTTGCAGGCTTTCTTGTGCATCATCTTTAGAAGAGGTTTCCTTCTGGCAGAACAGCCATGCAGACCAATTTGATACAAAGACATGATAAAACGGTTACAAAGATGTTCGGGTGTTCTCAATTTTGTGAGAAACTGTACAAAGGATTGCTTTTTGGGCCAGTCTAAGCAGATTTGACTGGATCTGCATAGGCTCATATTAAGCCGAATCTGTTTCAGATTTATAGTCTACATAATCAGATTGTCACAATATAATACCCTGTATTTGGGTAAAAGTTGGTCTAGAGAGGTTAAGAGCAGCGGAAAGACTGAATCTATACAGGCATTGCTGAGCAGTGTCACTTATGCCACAACCAAAATGCCAAGCCATTTTGAAGAAGGTGTTGCTCTCAGATTCACACCGTGATTAGCTGGGAACTGTGCTCGTTACGGAAACTGTAATTTCAGTAGGATATTCTTACTCTTTGTACTGTTTTATTGTTGAACACTGAGCTGGGGAAGCTGTTTAAATGCGCTCTTGCTCTCTTTGTATGGCTTGCAATGGTTTGCCTCATTGTTTCAACTACCCTCAACCTCCCTTTCCTCTTGAGTTGCTTTGGTAATTTTGTAGCAGCTTTCCTCCTAGTGGGATTCCCCCCTTGAGCGGCACCATTTCCTGCAGGATGTCCACCCAAGATGCCCCTGGTAAGTGAGGTGGGAGAGGCAGTGCGTGAACCAATGTGCAGGAGCAGTAGACTGTAGAATTAGAGACTTGGCATGATGCTCACTCTCTCTGTGGGAGACATTCCTACATTATTGCTTACCTCCAATTCGCACGATGTGCTGTGATGCCGGTCATTGAAGCTTCGAAGCTAAAACGGCTCTCCGTTTCCACAGCGGCTTCTATCTCATCAGATGTGACAGGAAGCAGTGGGTTGTTGTTTTTTTTGCCCCTGTCCTGCGCTGATCCTAATCTTTGCTGCCGATTTGATTGCGATGAAGAGTGACTGCAATATTCTTTTTGACACCTCTACGTTTTCTCACAATTGATGACTTAATTGCGACTGTCACTCCCACCTGGGTGTGAGCGAGTGAGCATGGAGTTCTGTAGCATCAGAGTATAATTAAATGTGGCAAGTTTAATCACTGATGAGTAGTTGTAAGCGGCTGTAAGATGATGAGAGGAAACAACAGGCAAGAAAATACAGAACGAATTAAGACAAGGATCTGCAGCCTCTTATGGGCAGATTTAGATGTCCTGTGACCACTGTGCTGGACTAACACTGCTCAGTGCCTACTGTGCAAATTCCACGACCACAAGGGTGGAGGCATAGCATCAGCACTATACAAAAATGAATACTCAGACGTTTATTTTTAGTCAAAAAAGGGCTCGAGAAAGTGAACTAGAATAGAAATTACATGTACATTTCCATCTGATGTTCAACCATAATTAATTATATGATGTGGAAACTATTGTCACTTCAAAAGCGTGAAATTCTTAAAACATTGCTTATATTTCACCTGTTGAGGCTGGTGGATGACCTGCTGAAGTGCAGAGGTGTGCAAGCGTGCCAGGCATGGCGGTATTGATCACTGCGATGGCCTTTTAGCATGATGCCACTTAGCCAATGATTTCATGGCTTTTATGGGCAAAACGTCTTTTTGCCATTTTTGTATACTATTTCTTCCAATGAAAGATGGATTATTTTCCAAAAAACCTAAAACAGGTTCTTGTTTATTTAGTTCTACCTCCATTAGCTATAATGGATCTAATCTATAATCTCTCTTGAGCCTTCATTTGTTTATCAATATCCTGTCACATCATCTATAGTTCTATGTATTACCTGTCTGGCTCTTTAGAGGACAAGAGCTATGAAAATCTTATACTTAAAGGCAAACAAAATAGCAATGTTTGATTGAAACCATTCATTCAATGTTCTTGCTCTTCTGTAATGCTGGAATTTGGAGTTAAATAGCTGATTGCTTTGATCTATAACGTGAGACCTGGTATTTAATGATAATGTGTTTTGCTCTATTATATCTAGTCATAGTTCAGACTCCCAGCCATTTGAATGGGGAAAAAACGCTTATGAGGCAGGGCCATCTAAAGTCCATTTTCTCCCCCAAATCCATTTAATGGCACTGGATTACGCACAATTTGGCTTCCTTTGCACGGCAGCATAATGGCTTCTACACCCTAGGTAGGGCACTGTGTTTAAAGTTTAAATTGTCCAATTTAAAATTTTAACTGTGCAACTGTACTACAGGATTTAAATATAGAGCTATTTAATTAGTCATGACTTAAAAGATTCTTGTGTTTTATTTCCGTCATTACGAACGTTCTAGCTCTTAACACTGAAACTAAAGTTTGAACACTATGATGAACCAGGCTTTCCAGCTGCTAAGGTGTGGAACCATTTTTTTGAATGATCTGGTGTCCAGTTCATATTTAAAGAATGTGGTACTGGAGCAAATTGACTCTCTAAAGCATTTGTTATTAGTGATGAATACAATCTGATCCTATATCGGTATCGGGTCTGATATTGGCATCATTGACTCATGGCATATCAGATGGCCCCTGTCCATCCATTTACAAATCCATATTTCATTCCACAGCTTACCATTAGCATGCAATCAGCACAGTGGTTCACTGGGTAGCACCACTGCCTCACAGCAAGAAGGTCCTGGGTTCAATCTCATGGGTCCGTTCTGTGTGGAGTTTACATGCAATGTAATCATAATATTATAGTATAAAAACATGCATTTGAGTCTGTATTTGTATCAGTGCAGCAACTGTGTCCTGGAATGGGATCGATCAAGATTGAGATACAGATCAGCTCATCACTATTTGTTATTAGCAGATTTGTCCAAAATTGTACAGAGCAGTGTTTGTGTGGCTGGTAAATTTTATATAACAGCCTTCCTTATACGTTTTACTTATTAAAGTCCAACAGCAGTTCTGTCACATTCCTACACTAATACATGTCACTCTGGCTCATGCTGTTTTTTTTAATTAATTTAAAATAACTTCTACTGGTAAGAGCTTCTTAATAATATAGCTGACAAAATGTTTTATTTTAGTTTTATAACTGTTGTATGGTTTTTGCTTTTCTTTATTTATAAATTATTTATTTTAATTAATTAACTAAATAAATAAATAAATAAATTAGTTAAATCAAAAGGGTTTATTTGGGGTGAAATGGGATCAAAAATACATATTGGAAGTATAAAATAAAAGTTTATTCAGCATTAACACAGCAAAATGTGTGAAGTCTATATGATTTAAATATTTAAATAATTTGAATATATTTGAATCACTTAAACTTTACTACTAGTTGATAGTCTGTGGTTCGAGTCCAGCTAGTTTCAGGACAACCTTGCCCATTTCTTACTGTGATAGACAGCATGGATAATTTATAGACATTTTTTGCTGTATAATCACAGGCAGAGTTTGTGTTTGACCTATCTGGCAACCGTTATATTTCTATTTCTTTCCGAAAAACTCCTACCAACACTTTCTGTTCTATTTTTAATTGATATACAGTATAATTTCTTTGTTGTTATGCTACGCATTGACATGTTTCCTGTAACTATTCATATTTAGCAAGCCACGCACTCCGTCCTGTTGGTGTAAAAGTGGCTATACAAATGCCTAGGCAAAGATAGAGGATACTAATTATTAGTAGTTGAATAGTTATCTGAGAAGTTCAGTTTATATTTACATATGAGACGATGGGAATATCAACATGGACACTATATAGCCTAAAAAATTGCACCCAGAACAGGGGCATTAGTATGCCCCCACCTATATTCTTGTAGAAAGGTTTTCCACTAGATTTTGGAACATGACTGAGCCATTGCTTTCTAATGTTAAACAACAAACCCTGACTCCTTGCGTTCTAGTGCATTTTAAAGGTGTCTCATTGAGTTGAGGTCAAGATTCCTTTCAAGCCAGCCAAATTCATAATCAAAGTTGGCAAACCAAATTCTCTGTGGACTCTGTTCAAGGACGGCAGAAAGTTGTTGAACTGACTTGTTAGAACCGAGTGTTAACACTGTGTGTCTAAGGAGAATCCAGGAATCTATGCTTTATAAATTGCTCACAAAAATTAGGGGGCATTTCATTATGGAAGATATTTGGAAATATGCCCCAATGTGCGTGTGTGCGTGCGTGCGTGCGTGCGTGCGTGCGCGTGTGTGTATATGTGTATATGTGTATATGTATGTATGTATGTGTATATGTATATGTATATGTATATATATATATATATATATATATATATATATATATATATACTATATAAATAAAAACATATATATAAATATA
>JAUZST010003587.1:0-17032 GCA_034779995.1 Parotocinclus haroldoi | reverse complement strand
CAGATGTCGTGAGATGGCAGGTTACAGCCATGAGGTGGTTCCAGTCAAAAGCACTGTCTTTAATAACAGGGCTGCTGTAAAACTAAAACAGCAAGAATGTGAAAAAATAATTTCATGTATCTCTGGTTTGTGGGACAATCCTACAGATGAAGCTCACAACTGATCAGATTACTAAATCATGGAATCTCCAGTATAAACACAGTGTGAAACAAATGTTGGTAGAAGTGCAAGTCAAACTGAAGTCAAGTTTGCTTTATTATAATTCCTCAGCATAACTTGGAAACAGTACATCTATTTTAGAACAAAATGTTCTTGGGCACAGATGGGACAAAACACAACAGCATATTTACACAGGACAATGTAAGTGTAGACTCATTATACAACATAAATGGCTGAAAGGACTGCATTAAATAAAACCCGGAGGAAAACAATTTTCAACATCCACGAGATAATATGCACTAAGTGGTTCTCTCAAAAAAGTACCTCTTGATGCCAGGGTAGACTGGTTTAGACTGGTTTAAACTGATTCAAAGGCAACAATAACCCGAAATGCCATTCACTATAAAACCAAGCTATGCAGAAAATCATCTCTGAATTGCAGCTGGAAAAACCTTATAGCAGATGGGCTACAGCAGCAGACGCCCACTCATTTGAGCTGAGGGTACAATTTGCATGGGCTCACCAGAATTGGACAATAGAAGATGGGAAAAATGTTGCCTAGTCAGATAAGTCTTGACTTCTGCTGTAACATTCGGATGACAGTCATAAACAATCATGAATCCATCTTCAGTGTGCTGGGGCTGGTATCATGATGTGGCTTGTGTACCAATTGAGTATCGTTTAAATGCCACATGTACATGTATTGTAAGTATTGCTGCTGACCATGACCATGCCTTTGTACATATAGTGTACCTGTCTTCTGCTGGGGGGAGCACGGTGGCTCGGTGGGTAGCTCCGCTGCCTCACAGCGAGAAGGTCCTGTGTTCAATCCCAGGGTGGAGTGGCCTGGGTCCTTTCTGTGCGGAGTGTCTGCGTTGGTTTACTCCAGGTACTCTGGTTTCCTCCCACAGTCCAAAGGCAAGCATGTTAGGTCAATAGGTGTCTCTAAAAGTGGCCCTTAGTGTGTGTGTGCCCTACAATGGATTGGAACCCTGTCTAGGGTTGTTCCTGCTCTTGCATTGTGGGCCCCGGCTGGCCCACTACCCTGTTTGGATTAAAAAGAAGATAATGGGTGGTTTAATTTTTTACATGACAGTGTGTTCTCTGAACTCACATGGCCATGGTGTCATCATGTCTCAATCCAACATAGCGACCTTGAGATGTAGTGGAACGAGTGATTCACATCATAGATGAGCAGCTGACAAATCTGCAGCAACTCTGTGATGTTATCATGTCAGTATGGAGCAAAATCTGTGGAATCCTTCTTATGTGCCTTATTGAATCTATGCCATGAAGACTTAAGGCAGTTCTGAAGGCAAAAGAGAATCCAACTCAGTATCTAGCAAAGTGTACCTAAAAAGTGGCCAGTGAGTGTATAGGCTACCCTCTTTTCTTTAACAGCAAAAGTGGCTACCTTAGATATGTGATATATAATACAAAAGTCATATTTCAAAAACAAAGGGAGAAATGACATATCTGAATACCCTAGCAAGTAATGGTTGAAGTGGCCTATCTTTTAGGCTATGTCTGGATTATGGCCCCCATCGTGAAAGCCGCCATATAGGATGAAGGGCAAGTTTTTTCAAAGGGAATGTTAGATAAGAGATAAGATAAGATAAAATTTTAATGATCCATTTGGGAGCGTTCCCTCAGGGAAATTTGATATTCCAGCATCATCATTACAATACACAGAGAGAATAGAGGAGGTAGAAGGGTAAAAAAAGAGAAAAATAAAGAAGATTTATTGTAAATAATATATGCTATATGAAAATCTGGTAGAATGTTTTAAATATATGCATGTAGCATATCAAAGATGACCAGAATTGTGTAAAAAAATCTATTGCCACAATGAGATTTGCAACATCATTTGTGGTTTTCAGTTAACAACACAGAAAGTTCAAAATATTGTTGTTCCTCAATGTAACTGACGATTCTGATATATGGGGGAATGTGGCTGCTGTATTACATCCACAGACTTCAGCAACCGACACCCAGAAGGACCAGCAATTTCTCACAGCACTGTTGTATCCCCCAATGGCAATTTCAGAGAAACCGAGACAGTGGACGACAAGCCTCATATTGGTCATCCAAAGACCAACGATGGTCAACAAACCTCAACAATGGTTTTGGCAACCTTTGCGAAAAGTCCTGCAGCACGCGACGTGTCATGTGACTTTTGACTCGCCCTGTGTCCCGTGTCTGTTGACGCAGGCTTTAAGCCTATGATGCTGTTTAAGTCTCTTAGCAATTCCTATATCTATTTTTGTTAATAAACATTGTCTGATTAAGGTATTATCACACAAAAGATGACTTTATACATTATCTTTACACAACGGCCGATAGGAATAATCCTGTCAATTTAGGCGGACAAATGTTTGACACCACCTTAAGAAAAAAGCGAAGCTCTCTGTAACACGTGATCAATGATTCCTGGAAAGTTCTTGGAAACAGCGCCTTTGTATGTGTGTGTGCGTGTGTGTGCGTGTGCGTGCGTGTGCGCGCGCGCGCACCCCGGTCAACTCGGTCACGTGTTAGACAGACGCAATAGGTACTGCATTAGTAAACTTCTTATTTGCAACGATTTAAATTCTCTGTGGAGTCTTAATGCAGAGATGATGATTTTAGAAGTGCTTTATATCTAGCCAAAAACAGTCACGATGCAAAGTGTACTTAGTAGTAAAGGGTCAGAAACCTATTTTTGTTAGTGTGTGTGTGTGCGTGTGTGTGTGTGTGCGTGTGTGTGTGTGTGCGTGTGTTGGGTTGTAGGTTTATATACCATGATATAGATATAGAGAGATTTGTTATTTTGTACCTACTTGGGACATGCTGGACCCCACAAAGATTGTCTTTTTTTCCTCAGAAATGGCAACTTTCTTTTAAAATGTTTTTTTAAAAAAGTCAAAAGAATTGCTTTAGTTTACTGTGATTAGGGTTAAGGCTACGTATAGGAGTCGTATTAATTAGCCTCAGTAATATTAAGTCAGTGGAATGTCCCCACAATGACAGAGAGACAAACGTGTGTGCGTGTGCGCGCAAGTGTGTGCGTATTTGTGTGCGCGCGTGGATCAGCCACCGATTGGAATGACCTGTCAGTAGGAACACACCGAGGTCGCTGTGTGGAGTAATCGTGAGTGCCAAGAGATCACAACATGTCGGGCTTTCACTGCTGTATGACTCAAAGTCCCCGTCATTTCTGGCAACACAACATAACCGGTGAGTGGCTTCTGTATCCATATTGTACCCATTGTCGGGCTTCGTTACATAGGCTATACGCTTGATGTTCCACCATAACAAAAGTAGCTTATAACGTTATAAGCTACTTTTGTTATGGTGGAACATCAAGCGTCATACAGCTAAAGATCTCACTGATGTAGCTTAACATGGCATCATAAGATGTAGCGTAGGTAGCTTACTAATGACCTCACTGGCGTCTAATAAACAATACCACATGTGCAGACTAACACATAGGCTACTGTAATTTTTGTGTGTATCACGACAAGCCTAAAAATATCGTCTATGTAACCATCACAACATAGGAAAAGCAGTAACATTTAATGATTGTACTGGTGTATTCCAACCTACAACACGAATACAATTTGACAGACAACTTTGCAATAATGTTGCCTATATTAACCTATACGAACGCACCTTATAATACAGGCTACTGATATTAATGGCTCAATCTCTATTCTACCAATGATTTACTCATTTCTGGTGATGTCTACCCTACAGGTTGTATCAAATATGGACTTATTGGCCACTCTACAGGCAGTACAATAAAACTTATTGATTTTATTGGCATAGACCGCCATAACAGACTACAACGTAACCAATACAGCCTACATGTCATGATTTTAATTCGGACCCGTCAACATGCATACTATGATATAGAGTAGATATATAGATATAGAGTTCAGTGATCTTATATATGAAGCTGATCTTACCCACTACAACATATACTACAGATTTTATAGAACAGATATAACGTAGCCTACAGCTTTATCAGTCCATGTAGGATATAATGTACCCTGCATTTTACTGGCTTATCCTACTGCTTGGAAAAGACATAACACGCACACGCATAATGGCATATTATAATGCATGTAGGATAATCATTTTATTGATGTATCGACGTATTTTATTGACGTATAATCGCACTACAAGGCTATATATATCACAAAAATGTAATTGGGGATATTTGATTTATGTATTCATATATATTTCATGTAAAATGATATACTGTATCCGTAGGAATATTGGCATGGTTACAACCTTAATACTAAATGAATTCACTTTTAATTGGTCGTCGTGTTAAACCCGTGCATTTCTTATGCCATAGCCTGTCATGTTTAGGGATTGACATTATATGCGAAAGGACATCTCGACTCTAATGCCATTTGCCACTGGTCGGAGATGTTCTTGCTTGCGTGTTTTCTTGGAAGAGACAGTTCCGAAAATGCACGGATCGTTTCTCCGTGAAATGTAATTCCGCGTACTGAACGGCCGATCTACACGTGAGACATAAAAACAACTTACAGACCGGACCTTTGTTCCCACAGAAAGTGCCTTACTCCGAGGCACGCTGGATGAAATATATATGCAATAGTCGAGCACTAATGATTTAGCCTGTAATCATTACGGGTTTTGTTTCAGATGGGCACGCGGCTTGAACGCGGCTGGTGAGGTCGAGAGGATTGTGTGTAGCTGTTTGTCCGTGTAGATGTGAATGGGTGTGTGCGAGGAAGTGAGAGCACACGGCCGGATGAGTGTGGCTGCTCCCTAATGACTTGGCACTCGGCGGAAGCCGGCGGGGATCAGCGTAGGAGCGGCAGTATAAGCAGAGAGAGAGACAGCGGAGCTGAAAGCGACCCGCGTATCACGGCTGCCATGAGAGACCTGCGCAACACCGGTACTATTATTAGCCTACACTACTCCTCTGCACTACGGATCTATCACTAACATGCACTATTATTTATTATTCATCGTTGCCTTGTGCTACTTATGATCCAGGGGCGTTTCCAGACTAGTTATTGTACTGGGGCGCATAGAAGTTAGAGGGGCACACTGAATTGCAGTCATAGGTGCACAACTGCACAAAATTAAGCCTGTTACACACTCAGTAGATTGAGTGATTTAGCACTAAAGCAGATGCTCTCTGGATGAGACGTGAAGAACAAATTCAGACTAAGGTGTTTTTTATTACCTGTTTCTGCATTATCTTACTGTCACTTTGTTTCTGCTAACATAACTATTGGCTTTGCTGTAGTGAATTCAAACTGAATTGGTTTCATTAGGTCGTTGGAACTCTTATTTGTTTGCAGTCTGAATCAAATTTCGTCAAATTAAATATAATTAATCAGTTCCCAAACCAACCATCAAGTTTTTCTGTGTGTGTAATTAATGATTCAAAGCACGAGTAAAGCAAATGAATGAAAGACAGTAATATTAAAAATCAATACATACACAAATAATTGAAATATAAAGACATGAACTAAGCAAAACAAAGGGAAACTATAAGTGCTATCACTGGGACAGTAGGGATGACACTGAGGGGGGTGTCTGAAATCACACACAGTCTGACATAACATAACATAACATAACATAACATAACATAACATAACATAACATAACATAACATAACATAACATTACATTACATTACATTACATTACATAACTATGATCGCACCCAAGCTATTCTGGGTCTGAATTAGGTACATTGTCTTTGGAAGCCATCGAGTGTTCTGTTCAGGTTCTGTTTCATATTATAAGTCTGAATTTTAATTCAAATGTGAGAGCAAAAAAATAAAGTTTGAATTCAACTACTTTTGGTATTCTATATGGTTATAAGTGATTAGCCAAAACTATAGCTTTGAGCTGTTGTAACCTGGCCTGCAGCATGGCTGACTTTGTTTTAAGTATTTACATATGCATTATAGTCCATTGATCCAGGAGAAAAAAACCCCAAAATATCTTTGCTGGCTGAAAACATTTCCTGTTAAGCTTTTGGAAAGATGCTGGGGCATTATGGGAAACGTAGTGCATGTAGTGAAAACTCATATAAAGAGGACAAAGCAACATTAGAGTCAGCAGAACAATTTAAATAAACTCAGGTTGGCTGATATGGATCAATATTATACTCATATATTTTATGGCATAATTTATGGCTCATGTTATCAGCAGGTATAACCTATTTTGTGAATAATAGTTATGTGCTCATACATTTAAAAACATAAATTGGGATAACATATTACACAGCACAGCAGCTGTTTGTATGAGTACAGTTACAATTACATTTATGGATAGAACACTCTGAAGCGAACCTGCTTATGTCCCTTAGGGTACTGTACTTTTATATAAAATTACAATCATTGTTTTGTATTACTACACAGAAGTAAGACATCTTAACATGTGTATATAGGTCATTTCTTTACTAGACTATTTTTTTATTTTAGAAGGGATATTAGAATACTGTAAATGGGTACACTCTACTGTACTGTAAGTATTATTATTATTATTATTAATATTATTATTATTGGAACATAACAGCACCCAGTATACAGTATACAGTATACCCACAGTAGCCTGCACAGTAGACCTGCTCCATCAGTAATCTATAATTGAAGTACTACTGACCTACAGTATTACTGATTTATCACTGACCTTCTACTGACCTGTACTACTACCAATTTGTCCCTAACATGCACTATTACTGATTTATTATTCACTTACTACTGACCTGCTCTATTGTTGATCTAGCCCTGACCTGAACTATTACTGATTTATCATTTACTTACTACTGACCCGCTCTATTGTTGATTGATTACAGCTATTGGTAACATCTACAGATTATTTAATTTCAATGGGAATATGTTACGACAAATTGTAAAGTTGAATTTATCATGAATCTAAGAGTTTAAATTATAGTGTTTATATCATATAGTAAGCTACATTAAACACATTTAAAATATGACCAGATTTACCTCACTACATGTCCCAGCAATCATCACTCCCACCATGTCACTTCCTATGTCACACACTGCAGTGTGCTGGAGATTATTGTAGTGCATAGTGTACATTAAACACATTTAAAACACAACCACAAATACTGCTAGAGTTTGGGAAAGCATTTATATATTATTTTATAATAAAGTGTTTATTATCTTATGTAATATATTAAATATCCATCTTTCCATTATCCTCCACTTAATCCACATGGGGTCATGGGCCAGCCGGTGCTCACACAGCAACTTTGGGCGCGAGTGCAGGAACAACCCTAGACGAGGCACCAATCCATCGTAGGGCACACACACACACACACACACACACACACACACACACACACACACACAGTCAGGCATACAGTCACACACTAAGAACCACTTTAGAGACACCAATTAGCCTAACACGCGTCTCTGGACTGTGGGAGGGAACCAGAGTACATCGAGTAAACCCACGCAGACACGGGAGGACATGCAGACTCCACACAGAAAGGACACAGGCTGCTCTACCCTGGGATTTTTGTGAGGCAGCTGTGCTACCCACCAAGCCACCATGCTGCCCATGTACTGAAAACTGTATTGAAAATAAAAAACAAAAAATGATTCTTGCGCAACCACAGCTTTTGACTACTTCCCAGTGCTCATCTCATTCGATAATCACTATGTCACACACTGCAGACTTTCGCAGGAGAATACTAACAACACTGTGTATGCTTCACTTTTCGTAATTTGTCAAAAAAACTTTTTTTCAAATATATCATACTATTATAAGTAAAAACTCATATAAAGAGGACTGAGTAACATTAATAGGAGTCAGCAGAACCATTTAAATAAACTCAGGTTGGCTATCATATGGATATCATATTCATATTCATGGAATATTCATAATGAACGGTAAAATATTTGTGTTGTTAGATTCAGTGTTAAATAACTGGCATAATTTCCAACAGTTTAAGTTACAACAAGCAAATTGCTGAAAAATGTATTGAAAATAAAAAAGCAAAATTGATTCTTGCGCAACCACAGCTTTTCACTACATTTCCCAGCACTCATCTCTTTCGATAATCACTATATCACGCATTGGAGACTGGAGATTACTAACAACACCGTATATGCTTCACTTTTGACATGATATAAAAATTGACATGATACAAAACAGCCAACAGCACTGTCAAACTGCCATAAACAAAATCAGTGACAACATAAAAAAGCAATATATTTAGATGAAAACCAACAATAGTTTATAACAACAAAAGTTGTAACCAGTTTAATTTTTGTTTAGTTGATGTATCTTTAATTACAAAAGATTACTATAAAGATTACTATAAAGGAGATTGTTCAACCTGGAGAAAGCATATTTCAAAGCATTTATTTTTCAAATCAGGTAGTTTGTGTCAAACATATAATTTCAAGTATTCTGTAGTTGTAATAACTGTAATGAAGCCTATACGTTTGTGCAATAAAGCTGTGTCAAACTACAACCCCAAATCAGAAAAAAAAGTTGGGTTGATATTGAAAACAAATGCATTGTTTCTTACAATTGCTTTGGCTTTTATATAATTTCAGATAATATAAACCTATTTCACATTTTGTCTGAACATATTCACATAAATTTCACATTTTTCACATTTTGTCTGGTCATCTTAATAAAATTTTTAATAAACATGCACACCTGCATTTCAGGCCTCCAACACTGTCCAAACAAAGGATAGGGGAAGGGCAATTTAGAAGTAGTAATGGATTTAAAAACTAAATATTGATGTAATATTAAACATGTGATGTCAATAGGTGATTATAATGATGATTTGGTACAAAATCCATATCCAGGTAAGGTTGGTGCAAAAAGGATCTCCAGTTTGTCAATAAAATGGTACTGTTAAGGTACTGTTGGTTCAAATCTCATCTCTACGAAAAGCTGCCACAGTTGGATCTTTAAGCAAGGCCACGATTAACCCACCATTGCTTACGAACTGCAAGACTGCATAAGTTGTAAGTCGCTCTGGATAAGGGTGTCTGCTAAGTGCCGTAAATGTAAGTGTGATCCGACTGCTATTTGAGCCTCTCAGTCTTGTAAATCTTAGGAATTCGGTGGTCCTGAATTACAGCATCCAATGTCCTGAATTACAACTGAATGTTTATTCATAAAGTAAAAATGAAAGCATGAAACCTTTTGGTTATTGTTGAAGTTCCATTTTATTTCAGCATCCTAATTAGGATGAGTTTTTATATATTGAGAAACGCAAAGACTCTTTTGCTATATTAAAATCTGATTTCTCTCAATGTTTTTATATTCTGGGTGACAGGTTGGTATTGGGGACAACTGACTGCAAATGAGGCCAAAGAGATTCTTCAGGATGCTTCAGAGGGAACATTCCTGTTCAGAGACAGCAGTCAACAAAATTACCTGTTTACCATCTCAGTCATGACATCTGCTGGACCCACCAACTTACGCATTGAATACAAAGAAGGGAAGTTTAAGTTAGACTCGGTGCTGCTGGTCAAGCCTAAATTGAAGGAATTTGATAGTGTGGTGCACTTGGTGGAGCATTATGTGAACATGTCCAGGACATCTTACAAAAGCGGATCTGCCCAACCACGCCAATCCAATGGTACAGTTCAACTGCTCCTGAAAACTCCTGTATACACATCCATACCTTCTCTCCAGCATCTGTGCCGCATTGCCATTAACAGATCCACAAGGCACGTACAGGAGCTCCCATTGCCAAATAGACTAAAGGACTACCTCACAGAATACACCTACAGTGTATAGAAACAAAAGGACAGGAAACACAAAGTCTGTTAAAGATTGTATCAGGATCTTCAAGAATTACAAAAAGACATTTTGTGGCACTTTAAGAAAAACATGGGGCTCTACACATCGTCTTTTGTGTTTGTTTTTTTACAGTCAGCTCCAGAATTATATTTATGTCACATAAAATTAAAACATAAAAAAGAGTTAAACATGTTTGGAAAATCTGGAATGAATCCAAGATTTAACGTAAGTACATCTATTATGTGAAAAGCACTTACTAAAATTGTTTTCAGAAAATCATGTAACAATTCTTTTTGCCCAAGTCTGAGCTATTATTATGCTTGCTGAGGCTGAAGATGCGTAGCTAGAAATCTGAAACACTCCTCGATACAGACTTTCTCCAGATCCTCTAGTTCCTCTCGTGTTGACTTATTACTTTATTCCCACCCATATGTTTTGCGTTAGTAGAGTTCGGTCAGGGGATGTGGATTGCCCAGCCGACTTTCTGTGGTCCTTAAACAAGTTTAGATATGGATTTCTTTGTGTCATTGTTCAATTGGAAGATCCAGTCATGACCCATTTATAGGTTCTTGACAGAGGCAAACATATTTCTGGTAAACTCCTGCTACTTTATATAGTTCACAATGCCACTTTCCAGGATTTTGGGGAAAAATGTAGCCATACAATCATCCGAATCTACCTTATACTTAAGAGTGGGGATTAGGTTTTATATTGTAACCATCCTGTTTTTATACACCCCATTGTTTGTTGCAAGAATATTTAATTTTGACCCAACATGACCATGGACTTTGGTTCTAGAAAAAAGTTCCAGAAACTTCAAGCAGCACCAGGTGCATTTGCTGGTTAGATGATTTCCTCTGGTGCACTTTCCAAATAGCTGGTTGGGATGGAAGTAATGTGTAATTATAGATTTAAAGACTTGGTAACCCTTGAAATACTGCTAAAATTTCCAAATCTCTGACTTTGAACCCTGACTAAATGTTTGCCAACAACACAAAACAAAACATGGATGACCACTTATCTTAGCTTACTTAATTATCGAGTTCATAATCATTCTTGCATACTTATCTATATGTGTGCCAGTAATTGTGACACATGGTTTTGTTTAAAAATTTGGTAAGTGCTTTTAGTTAACTTTAATTTCTCACCATTAACTAATTTTCTCATTTTCATTAAATAATTAAATAAGCAATTTAACCACGAATGCATATTACATTTTATATAGCCTTTCTTATGATTCTTTACCCATGATGTCATTAATTTTGGAGCTGACTGTGTACACAATCTACTGTGCGGACGCCAAACATACTATATGCCTTAAGAAATGGCATTGCACTAATTATAGATGCATCCAGCATCCGAGATATTTTGTATCCTGTGTTTGAAACATGGGTATACCTCTGGATTTGACAGTGTGCTATTTTGTGTGCCATGTATATAGACTTATTTTTTTAAACATTGAAGGGACATTTATTTAAAGTTTTCAGAGGCATTGTAATAGAAATCGGAAAATTGAGAGAATGAATTCAAGTCAGAAAATGAGCAATGGGCAATATGTAAAAGCTTCGAATTCAAAGTACTCTGTTTCACATATTTCTGTGATACATTTAGAGAAAAAGACAATATACCACGTGCTATTAAGTATACTACGTAATTCCCATCATATTTCCCCTTTTTACATAAAGATTACTAGTCTATTAATGTGAGTCCCAGTTATTGCTGCATGCAGAATTGATGCTCAAATTGAATCGTGTCAGCTAATACTCTATGAAGCAGTTAAAGGATAAGAATCTTACGTTTTTTGCTTCTTTTGTTTATTTTACTTTATTCTCTAGATTTTGAAGCCACAATATGATTTCCAGAGCAACCATTCTTAGTTACTAGGTCTTAGTGGGTCATATTTTCTGCTGTGGATTGGTTTGCAGCTGGTTGAAGTCGTAAATGTATGGCGATCCACCATGTCTTAAGCCTAAATATAACCCACTGTTAAAAAAACAACAAAAATACAAGGAGGGAGAACATTTGAAACATTTCCACATTATAATTATCATAGTTATGTTTAACTAGGTTTCCACATAGAGTTTAAGCGGAAAAAGGTCATACGTCAGTGCACTACGTCATGTGATCAGATTGCTCTTTGAGCCGCTCCGTCTTGTAATTTAGTGAGTTTATATTAAATGTCCTGAATTACAACCGAATGTTTATTTATGAAGTAAACAAGAAAACTGAGTTCCAGTCTCCTAACGATGTAGGTTTTATTCTTTGAGAAACACAAACACTATAGATATCTCAACATTAAGGAAGTCTATGATGCCATGTTCAAGATTTCTACAATTTTTGGTAGAAATTCAGCCACACATCATACAGATCAGTAGGGATGAGGATCATTTTCTGTATAAGCATCTTTTCTTAATGCCCACCAGTGTTTGTTACCAATAGGCTTTTGTCTTACATGACCATATAACCTTGTTGAGGAAACTTCTAAAAAACATCTGGTGCAGACGTTGGGGGTGAGATATCTGTCTCTCTATCTATCTGCCAGTCTGTCTTTCTCTCTGTCTCTCTCAGAGCTGTTTGCATTACCATATTAAAATCTCTCTGACTGATCCTCGAATCATCTAGTTATGGGAAAGAAGGATTAATGCATGTGACTCAGGCAATATCTCTTTTTCAAACTTAACCGGCTAAAAGAAAACCGTTTTCAGTGCTCATGCAGAAGAACGTAGGAGACAAAACTAGAATGTAAATCAGGGGCTCCATGTGTACCATATACTGGACACACCTGACCATTTTGTTTGGTTTGCTGAATTTCTGTACAAAACTTTATCATACTTTATATATAGCATGTTTCTGTATATATTACCAGTGTGCTATAAACAATCTTTAGCAGTAAATATTGCTGTTTATTTTGAATTTTACTGGTTCAAATCTGAAACTTTCCCTTATAAAAACTTGACATTTGTCCTGTTGCCTTCATTGTTCCAATTCAATTTCATTTAAATCCCATGCCAACTACTGTTACATTTCCATTGTTACTGCTGTGTTGGCAGTCTGTATTGTTGCTTAAAATGCAGCATTTTTCTGTCACAGCAAATCAATTTGTATTTGATCTTCAGGCACAGTAGATGAATTAATACTAAAATACAAAATAATGAAAAAATGGAAAATCAAACATAGCAAGGAAAATCTCTTAGAAAAATAATTTGTTTTCAAGATTTTCAATATTTGTTTTCAAGATTTAAAAAATTATGTTTGCATGTCCATGGATACTATATCCACATGCCACAATATAATTATACTGTACTGTATTGTATTAAGTAACATTGTCCTTGTCTAAAAAGAAGTCTGTTGTATAGCTTGAAAGCATTCAGCACAAATGATTTCCTGTGGTGCTCTTTAAGGTTAAATCAGCCTCGATTGTACTTAAACTAAGAAGTATAAAATAAATTAATGGTACAAACTGCACATGATAGTACTCATTTTAGAACCAATTTTCCCCAACTAATGCATGTAGCAGATCGACATTTGATCCAGTGGCTGGTTAGTTTATCCAGCCTATCCCTTGTTTGTTTGCACTTGTGAAGCATGCTTTTTCCCAGAGAGTAGTTTGTACAGAAATAAGCTGAAATAACTCTATAAAAACAACTTCTCACAAATGTGTCTCAATAGTAGAGTGAGCTTTGACCATTTCTGCATAGGTTTGAGGATTAATATTCTAATTCATTCCCACTATATGTATTCATACACAACTGGATGTGAATGTGTTGAATAAATCAGTGTCACCGTTTAGTCGATTTGTCCCACCAAACAAAGATCATGCCTGTCCAGATTATTGTCTTCACTGGCGTGCTTTATGGATGTAAAGCTACACAATAATAAAAAGTGGGACAGGAACATACCAATGCTTTTGAAGCGTGGTTTTAGTTACAGTATTATGTATTAGAAGAACCAATTCATTGGGAAAGACAATCAAGCTTGTCTTGTCTACACACAACACAGCTTTGTTTCCCATTGATTTTAAATCATTTCTGACACACTGACCACACCTCACCATGGGACCACAGCATATGGTTCACTGAGGTTACTACAGTGTAATTAAGAAGACCTCAAGATACATCTCATGCACAACTGGTTACTACAGCTTTTGCAAAATTAAATCTGAATAGAGACTGAAAAAAGTCAATCCACACATGTGAGACTGGTTCTTTACACTCTGCCAAAATACAGCATATTTGTCCTGAGTCTCCACCACTGGGACAGCAGCTTCCCAATTAAATCCAAACCAGTTCCTGACTCTGCTGTCCACAATGACCTCTTCACTAAGGTGATCACAGTATGTTTCCCAAAAATAAATAAGAAACCATTCTTCCACAAATCCACAGAGCAATCATCCTACAATGGCTTACTGAAATGTTCACAACAAGATTCCTTAAATAACAGCATGGTGGAACCATCACTGACCAGTTATTGTTTAAACTTCTCTATTGTCAATACAGAAGTGACACAGCCATAGGGTGTTTTCAAATACAGGTATACTTAAATTCATTAAACTTAGTGAACCTGAACACATTGTAAGCAAACTTGAAAGAGCATTCTAATTTTTGTTTGCTTTCTGATCTCATCTCTGATTTGTGGTCTCAGACTTCTCATTTTCTCACATCTCATTTTCATTACTTCTTTAGAAATGAGACCCCAGCTACGTATCATTGATATTGCTATTTTTATGAAGCAAATGAGAAAATCAAGAAAAATAATAATGGAAATACCAAAACAGTTGGAACATGGACAAAAAGCAATAATAATAATAGACATGAAGGAAGTCCTGCTTTAAAAACAGCATATGTTATGTTTTGAATGCTGGTATGCTGGTCAGTTAACAATTCCATATTCCAAATTTGTCTAAGTTCGTTTGCCAGGCTGGTGATGGTTTAACTAGTGTACTCAAATTATCTAATTATCTAATATATAATGGATCATTTATTATACGATCCAGTATTACATAGCTGTAAGCAGCAAAAGTATATGAACCTTTGCTTTCAGTATCTGGTGTGACAACATTATGCTTCAGTAACTGCAACTAAATGATGACCATTCATGCATGTCAACTTGAAGGAATGTTAGTTCATTCCTTTCTACAGAACAGCTTCAATTCTGGGATGTAGGTGGTTTTTCCTCACATGAACTGCTCACTATATGTCATAATTATGATCAAAACTTTGATTTGGCCTTTCCAAAACATTTTTTCTCAATTTGTCATTAGTTGACTTAAAATACTTTATCATTGAGAATATATTTATTCAAACAATGATCTAATGTATCCTAGTTTAGGTGCAGCCAACAGGCCCAAACCAATAATAAAGACAGGATAGCGTTATTACGGTGGAATGCAGTGTTTTCTTTAAAAATCACACCCACACATACTGTCCTCTTGTCGTTTAGATTGTGCATGCAATCTTCATTACAATGCAGTTGCAGCAATGAGTAGTGGCTTTCTTCTTGCCACCCTACTATACATGCCACTGTTGCTCAGTGTTCTCCTGATGGTGAACTTGTGGACATTAGCATTAGTTTATAAGAACTTATGAACTTTCAATGATATGAATGTTACCTTGGGTTCTATTGTGACCTTGTGGTTTACTACATAACTTGCTCCTAGAGTGATCTTTGTTGTTTGACTGCACCTGGGGAGGGTAAAATGATCTTCAGTTTTCTCCAGTTGAACCTAATCTGTCTGACTGTGGATTGGTGAGTTTAAACTCCTTAGAGATAGTTTTATGACCTTTTCCAGCATGATGAGCATCAGAAAAGCTTCAGAAATCTTCTTGTTTATGCCAAGATACACTTCCACAATTTTTTTTGTGAAGATCAGACTTTGACAGATCCTTGTTTGTTAATTATGTGGTGCCCACTTACAATTTTCATCACACTGATTGAAAACACCTGAATCTAATTTCACCTTCAAATAACTTTTGCCACTCACAGACATGTAACATTGGTACATTTCTCTCAGTAAATATTGCCCAAGTATGATATATATGATATATATCTACATACATTTAGTACTTGTATGACATCGTGTCTATTTTTGGGTCATACTTGTACAGAAATCTAGAACATCTAGAAAATATTACTATACATACATATATACAGAGATTCACCACCATATTAACCAGCAGCAGCGATGAGAGCTGGAGAGCCATATAATGTGCAGGGCAGTTGCTAATGGCTTAGTGTTGCAAGCTGTTCTGCTTCCCACATGATGAAGCAAAATGTGAAGCGCAGTGGAATTCATATGGGGTTGTGTTGAAACATTTCATGGGCCATGCCTAGGCCCTGCCTTGTGCAGTGGGACTAAGTGAGTGTAAAAATGAGTGAATGAATGATTGATAGTCAGGATTTAAATGTCTCAAGTGTCACTGTTAGGTTGAAAATAGTCTAGAATAGACTTTCAAAAATATGGTGGTGGTGTTAGTGTGTGTTGTGCTGGTATGAGTGGATGAAATACAGAATTTCTGGTGGAGTTTTTAAACACTGTGTTCTCTCACTGTGCCTTCTATGAGACAGATATAGATCTACAAAGGACAATGGACTATAAGTGTAGAAACAATGAGTTGTAATTAATAATGTGGCCAGTGAGTGTATACTCTAACTGTAAACTGTATGATTGTGTGTGCATCTTAAAACGGTAGGGAGGGGTGTTATACATTTGCTAGTACTTGTAGTGTTTTATATTCAGCTGCATTACTACAGCCATACAAGCATAAACCACTCTAACCTACTATTATCAAGCCTTGGTTAAATTTTGCAAGTTATCTCTGTTTGTTTACAAATGTTTTCAGAACCCCGGGCACACACAAAAACCTATAAAGTAAGCATAGTAAGTATATTCTATTGTCAGGGTCCAACATAAAAAATGCAATATGTTAATATAAAAAAGACTTAAAGTCACTGCACATACTCCCTTAAACATGTTAAACAAATAAATTAACAGATTATGTTTTACATCTTCACTGTCATAGTAGTTTGATGGTTCTATAAATTAAGTTACATTTACGTTCTTATTGAACGTATATATATATATACTATATACTTATTGAACTG
>JAUZST010003586.1:0-17032 GCA_034779995.1 Parotocinclus haroldoi | reverse complement strand
TATATATCTTTACAGGGGACTTTTTTCAGCCTCCGTGTGGTTTATTATAGTGATTCTTTAAAAAAAGAAACATTTCTTTTTGGGACGCACGTAAAGCACCTGTCTCATGGTGCATTAGCCAGTCAAGAGTTGCTGGTGTGTGAGTCACATGATGCTTTTTATGGTACATTTAAGTAAGAGCCCTAAAAAAACCTTCCTTGGGTCGTACTGTGCCTGCAAGCAAGGCCCCTAAAATAATGGGGGTTAAGGCTAACCGCTCTCTTTATTCACCTCCACATAACCCCATGATCGCTAATCTGCGAGCTGCCATTGCAAATGCATTGAGCCTTAGAACTCATCTATTTAGCTCTGCTCGCTTTTAATTTGCTTTGAACAAGTAAAGTATCAATAACAATATCAATACACTAATATGATGAAAGTGTAATGAGGGAAAATGCCACTATTGACCTGTTGCTCGAGCATCTGTATGCGCTCATGGTCTGTCAGCTTGCTATCGTCCCTCTCTCGACTCAGCCTCTCACATTCCTGCATCTTGTCCTCCAGCAAGCCGTTCAGGCGTCTGATCTCCAGCTGTAACAGAGCCGTGTTGCCAGTTGCAGCACCTGGGCACTGTGCCAGGCCGCTGGACTCCTTCAATTTCTCGCATAAGCCCCTAACGTATTCTTCTCTACTCAGATCATACTTCTGCCACTTCGAATTCAGGTTTTCTACCTGGTGAGGGATGGAATGAGAGAGGCGTTTAGAGCAGTGATGCAAACACAATTTCTTCAGACGTTACCGTTTGAAATGCCAACAAAGTGAACTGAAATGGTAACTTACATATACCACTCTCTTCTTGAGCTCTTGGTTCTCCTCCTGTAAGTTGCTAATGATTTTGTTCAGACGACCAACCTCTGAAGAATCTAACATCTGATGAAAGGAAAAGGATATGGTTTAAATATTTGAATATAATGATATCATATATAGTGAATAGGTTATGTTCTTTAAATGTTCAGTATTGATTAAGTAATTGTTTTTATTGTATTACTCTGAGGTGCCAAAATGTAAACCATATTGTATAATATTTGTATTATATATAAAGCATTCCCATAACGTACAGCCTTCATGTGTTCTCCAAAGATAAGGTCCAAAATAGAGAACTAAAACTTTAAAACATTACAGTCACTAAACACGATACTGCACTGCACAATACACACCTCATTGGGCTGAGACTTCTGTTCGGAAATGGCCGTCTTGTTTTTCTGTTTCTCCAGTCTTCCCAGTAGTTCCTCACACACTCGCACTGTGGCGCCCAGCTGCCCCCTTAGCTGCTCTGCCTCCTCAACCAGAGAGTTACACAGAACATCTTGGGTGGCCTGTGCCCGATTTTGGGCAGCCAAGTTGGCACGTAATCGTTGGAGCTCATGGTCCTTCTCATGGTCGGGCCGCTCCAGGTCCTGTTCCTTCTCTCTCAGCTTCTGCTGGAGCACCTGGATCTCCTGTAGGAAGTTGTGGGCAAGATTGAACCAACAATACCCATGAATTCCATACGTATTGAGTATCCTGTCCTCACTAGTCCTGTTTGCTTACAGGCTATGACCTGGGTTTCTTCAAATTTGTGGTATATACAAGATTTTACAGTATATACAACTTTTCAGTTTGATGATCAACACACATATCCATCAGAACAAGTTCTTCCAGACTTCATCATAAATTATGAACAATATGTCATGGGGTGCAAGGGTCAACCATCCAACGGACCCTTTAGCAGCTTTTTTGTGTAACATTCTTAGATATGATTCCATCTAGAGATATTTGTCATCTAATGAACTATTTACGGAACATTTATAAGAGTTCCTAATTAGAAACTGTTCCATTTAGTGTAGTTAAATTCCTTAAAACTGTGTTTTTCCAACAAATCTACCAGAACAACTGCTTTCATTCCCTCCTATAATACATTACTCTGAATAATAGGCCGGCAATCTGAAGTGTAGCTATCCAGAGGACCCTACAGGAACCCTTTTTATAGAGCTATTGAATTAAAATAGTTCTACATAGCACAGTCAATTCCCTAAAGACCCAATGGTAGGTCCAGATACACACTACACACTGTTCATAATTATTTGATCATGAAAAAAAAAATAATAATATTATTTCATAGTAATAGTCGATGCGTAATAAACCACAGGTTTAATGTGTCAGTTAACTGAGTCAAATAATGAGTCATCAACCCATACGTTCTCTGTGTTGGAACAGCTCTCATACTGCTCAACAAGCAATGGACCAAGGAAGAATCATCTACAGCTATCTGTTAACATTAAAAACCACCAGGTTTGGTCGTCCATTGATGCATTGGTAAATTGCACTATAAAATATAAATAATACAGTTTAAATACAGAATAATACTCCAATGAGGTGTGTAAGGCTTTTTCATGTAGACACACTTGAACTTTAACAGCCAATGGACTTGTTAAGTTGTTTCATTGCTTAGTTGACTGTTAATAAGGTCAAGATTGATACACATAAAGATAAGCCACGGGTTTGTAGGGTTATTTAGCCAGACAAGGTTCCTAAACAAGTTAGTTTTAGGACCAAGTGGTTGGTACAGACGCCTCTAAATTTACTTTTTGTTTATTATTTAATAATAATAATAATAATAATAATAATAATAATAATAACAATAACAATAATAATAATAATAATAATAATAATAATAATAATAGTAATTAGGCTATAGTTAAAAACTTAACGATAATCAAGAAGAATTTTAAAGACCCTTCCAAAACCCATTCTGAGATGATGTACAGACAAACTGTACATTACTCACTATTTTGGCCGACTCCAGTTTTTGGGACATGTCCACCTGTGTCTCTTTCAGCTTTTGCTTCAGTTTGTAGTTTTCTCTACACAGGCTCTCCACCAGCGATTTAGATGGTCCAACAAGGCAGGGTTCTTCTCCCTCCATCACACAAGTTCTCTCGTATCTGGCCAATCTGGCTTTCAAATCGGCTATAATTCCGTCTCGGGAAAAAATCTGCTTTCTCAAATTGTTCGCCTCCTGCTGAGCTTCGTGGTAAAACGTGTTGATGATAGAGCAGCTCCGCAATTTCGAATCGTCCTCGTTCATCTTGATGGAAGGATCTCTGTTAAAGCGACTTGTTCCGAGGGTCTGATAATAAAGATGGGGTCTTTTGCTTCCTGTCTTAATTTATTCCATAAATAGATTCGAGTGCTCTGCTCGCTGTCGGTGGGTTCATGGCTTTGGAAAGCGCAGTTTAAGGTCAGAGTTTGCTCACCGACTCGGTTGGGGATTTCCTGAGGGACTTCCCACTCCGCCATCAACCATCTACTGCGCTTCACTTTACTTCACTTTAAACACCACTCAGATATGACAACTCGGGATTTTGCACTTCTGAATATTCATCTCTTCCGCTAATTGTCGAGTCACACATTTTTGGACTTTACTTTACTAGATTTTGACTAGTTTCCCCTTCCCCCTTTGCGTCTTTTGACTCGAGTTTTTTGCTCCACACCTTCGGTTCTTCCTGTAGATTACAAAGTATTAATAGCCAAAGGTTAAATTCCGCGTTTAAAGGAAGGCAGGGTTTAAATAGCATACACCGAAGGTCTGCACTCAATTTTACAAATACAAAATAAGATACTTTGCTTTTCAAGTAGAAATCTACCATACAAACCCGTGGGAACCCTATTAGGGTTATGAGTTAGTTAGAAATTGTTCATCTAATCAAAAAAATCCATCAGAACACAATGCCAGTGAAATTAAGTCAGGAGTTTGAGGAGTTATCCATCAGGTTGACCATCCAAGATACATCTTTCAGAAAGTATTGTCACCATTGGGATGACTGGTGCCCCATTTAGGGCAAACATGCACCTCTTTCATGGATTGTCTGACATTGGAGCCCTGTGCCATTGCTTACATTGTAAGATTGTATAACTTGTAGGTCTCTCTGGTAAGAGTCTTTGCTAAATGCTGTAAATGTAATCATTTAAACACCAGTTTCTTCAGTACATTCACCAAATCAAAGTTTACTAATAAACTGAACTAATAATTTACTAATAAAATAAACCACCCGATTCTTGTTATTGAGGTCTTGTTCTTGTTTCCAGAACTGAACAACAATTTAATCCAAACTACATATACTACATAACAAACCAAAAAAATTTACCTTCCAGTGGAATCTTTGGGAACTATTTTTTGTAAGTAAAGTTCTATCAAGTCCTATTGAAATAATTATTAATTATTAATTGTTAAATAAATAAGACCGAGGAGCCATTTTGGAATCCTCCAAACAGAAATGGTTCTACCTACTTGATATCATAGTTGATATGTTTTTCCAGAAAATCCCTCAGAAATATGCATACTTACATAAATAACTGATTCAAATCATTTTTACTATCTAAAAAAATGTTGACAAAGTATGCAGATATCAAGTTCATTCAGTTTCCAGGCATCGTGTTGTGCAATGGTTAAATGCAAGAGGCATAGCTCAACAGAAGTGTAGAGCAGTTAAGAAAGCAGTTTAACTTTCCAACGTTGTGAAATGTGTTCTTGGAACATAAATCAACTTCAAATTCAAGCAAATTCAATTTAATTCTCCTAATTCTTTAACACTATCAAAGCAAGCAAAAAGAAATGCTCTCCGAACTGAATAACAAAATGAAACACACTAAAACACACTAAAACAATAAGTCAAAATCAAAGTCAAAATTAATTATTTAAAGAACTCCTCAGTCCTTCAAGAAGAGTCCTTCAAGAAGTGTTCTTCAAAGGACTTTTACC
Source organism: Parotocinclus haroldoi (assembly GCA_034779995.1). Classification (NCBI taxonomy): domain Eukaryota; kingdom Metazoa; phylum Chordata; class Actinopteri; order Siluriformes; family Loricariidae; genus Parotocinclus; species Parotocinclus haroldoi. Next base: position 12,252 of record JAUZST010003586.1, on the reverse strand, counting down.
AGAAACTATAACATAATAATTCGAGGAATATTTTCGGAATCCTTTTTTGCAATCCTTTACGAGCCCCTTTCGAATAGAAATGGTTGCACTTAACATGATTAATCTGTTTTTAACCATTAAATCTACCAAAACAAATTCAGACTTAAATAAGAATTTCATTTGCACTGAACAACAAGCCACAAAGGTGAGAGATGAACTATCCCAGACAACTATATCTTGACAAGAAGAAATGATCCTACAAAGTATGCCTAATAATTCAGCATCAATCAAACATCTCATTACCCAGACTGTTTGTTTCTCTGTCAAACCCACCAAAACACATTTTTTTTCAATTAAATTAAATTAAATTAAATTCTAATTTATTTCTATAGTGCTTTTTACAACGGAGAATTGTCTCAAAGCAGCTTTACAATCCTATATTATCTTTGAAGGCTAATCCCAAATTGAGCAAGCCTAGGGTGACAGCGGAAAAGAAAAACTCCCTTAAAGTAGAAGGAAGGAACTTTGGGAGGACCAAGACTCAAAAGGGGACCCATCCTTCATGGGTGGCCTAGATGTTAATGACGGAAATACTTAAAAGTATATTAAAGTAATAGTAAAATGAAGTAAATAATATAATTAAACATTTCCAATGTTTATTAATAAATTAATCAAACCATAATAGTAAACCACAGTTTGAAGGAGTTATTTAGATAATAATGTTTCATTTCCTCAGTCACACCATTATATAGCTCAATTTGAAAACAGTAATTTCACTGTAATTCAAGTTTAAAACTATAAATTCTTTGGCACGTCAACCAGAACAATGCTTTTGTACCTGAAAAAAGTAATTACTCTAAAGGTTGGTCATATAATGATCAAAAAATCTAGTTAATTAGTACAATTATTCCAGCATTAGTAGAAAACGTCAGTTGTCAAATACATACATATTGCATAACCAGAACACTTTAAAAACAACTTTACTTAGAGTAGAAAAGGCTACACAAAGTATTGTCATTGATGCATATAACAATTGAGGAACTTGATTTTCGAGGAATCTTGGTATCTAGGGACAGGTCTTTCTTTTGTAATTGCACCCTTATTCATGTACCTGTGCTAAAGTTGCTGAATAATTGACCACAGTTGAAGGGGTAACCGACCTTGAAGGGCCATTCATCAATACAGTGGCAATTCATGTAAAACTATGGTGCTATTTCAAGTATCAGATCATTATGATATACACTTGGGACTAAAATAAACACTTTAAAACGAACACTATCTAAAAGGATTTAGCATCCATTGTGCAGAAAAGTTCATTCAGTTTCCATTTGGACGTCACTCACTAGCAGGCAGCATGTTGTGCAAGGCGACATGTGTTGCTAAAAGACTACCAGTTTTACTTTCCAAAGTTATGAAATACTTGTTCTCAAAGCTAGGGAGACGAGGTCGTCCTATCTTAACGTCAAGTCTCTTGCTAATTCTGCACCAGTTTCTTTGAAACCTGTTCACCGGTGGTTATCTAACCACCTTTGATGTTGTGGTTAGCTTGCCAACTTTGTTTTTACATTTACTGATGCTTATTTTTTGTTTCAGAATCCTACTTGCAGCAGGTAGCTTTCCAGATGTTTTTTTCTTTTTACTTTTGCTGGTGTAATTGAAAGATATTCAGTGTAAATGGCCAATCATACCCTCTGTAGGTCTTCCCAGAGGTGTGACTAGCTGTTGATGTTTGTGCCGCAAAAGTCCAGTGCCTGTGTGCTAGTACCTATTTGTGGAAAAATTCTGCAAAAAATATTACAACATAAAAAAATCTAATTTGTTAAAAAATTGCGCTGCAGACGTTCACAAGGTTGGGCTTCTGGATTTACAGGTAACGGGTAACAGACAACTTGCTGGATGTGATCTTTTGTATCACTGACTATACCTTTAATGCTTCCCAAATGATACCTTTAATCAATTTACAAATGAATGCAGTTCCACTATCTACCTAACCCAAAGGAATAAATTTACAAATGAGCGCTCCTGAATATCTCTGCATTTGCATACTTCTTGTAGTGTCGTTTTGCAATATGACCACTTTCTGTTTGCATTAGCTCTTTGTGATTGATTGTCTGTTCATGTAAGCAGTGTCTGTTAGCGTTAGCCTATTGTTTGCATGTCTGTGTTAGCACTGTATGTTTGTTTTAGGATCACTTTGTGGGTTTTTTTCCCCTCATTTGCCTTCTGTTCACTGTAAATAAACCTTTTACTTGAAATTACTACATCTACATCTGTCCCCCTTCTGTTTCCAAGGGTTACACTGTGAAGGATTGGAAACAGCAGATCCTAAAACCCTGGGTTTAAACCCCAGGCTGGGCTTGCAACCATTGACTTCTTAAGATAAACTCAATGAATGCCCAAGTGATAACTAAGCAGAACACAGAACATTTGAAATGTCTAGTTAATTTTCTAGTCATTAAACAGGAACTTGGGCACCCAGAGAGCCCAGTCTAAGCTATACCTTAATAATCCAGTTAACTTGCTAATTAGACAATGCACAGTACTGTGCAAAAATCTTTACATTTGTTGTTTTAAAGGTAGTATAATGACCATATGAAACAGGTAATGTAGTTTGGTTAAATCTGCACCAATGTAAGTTGAAGATTTTACTGTATATAATGTGTACTGTCTTAAGGAACTACTGGATTTGTTGTTTTAGCAATGACCATACATCATCATGTAATTATTTTATACAGGAAACATTTAATATATACATAAAACCAAAAACACATATTAGAAAAGACAATCAGTGCCCACCTGGCAACCAACCCTAGACAGGGTGCAAAAATCCATCATAGGGCACACATGCAGATACAGCCACTTTAGAGACACTGATTAACCTAACACGCATGTCTTTGGACCGTGGGAGAATCCTGATTAAAGCCACGCAGACATGGGGAGGACATTGACTCCACACATAAGGGACAGGGATTGAACCCAGGACCCTCTTGCTGTGAGGCAGCGGTGCTGCACACCGAGCCGCCCTGTCCTGATGCCCAAGGTGCAAGGGTGCTTTAGGTGCAAGGGGAAGGCACACCAAATATTGCCACCTAATTTTCTGGTTGTAGTCTAATAAAATCGTGTTATGTAACTGGCACACACTTGTCAAAAGTGATTCAATGACTGAGTATTTTAGGCTCTTAACTACTGAAGGGCGTGAGCTAAAATCCTGGCTTCACCAGTAACCATTGATGGGTCCTTAAACATTGGGTAGGGCAGATTCTGAACCATGAATAGACTTAAGCTTCTTGGTCATACGCCCAACTGTGGCTTTCTAGAAGTAATTTGATTAAACTCAACCATCTAATGATTATGGTTCATTCAAAGTGATATGCATTCACCATATTCATGCGATTCCACATTGACAGTACTTTTGTTTTGTGTTTAGCATTACAATGTTCAGGATAGTTTTAAGTCCATGTGTTGTTGGAAGTTTAGTTAATCTTTGGTCATGAGTGCAATTACAGAGTAATTTTAGACAAACCGTGTCTTTGCTTCATAACTTTAAGAACTAAAGTTAACCGGCTAAATTGCTAGTCAAAGTCAGTAGGAACCACAAATAGTTAGACAGGTTTCTAACCTTGAAGAGAGAACCAGAACCAAAACAGAGTATGCCTTAACATGTATCTACCAAGTATCATCTCTATACCCCCTTTTTATGTGCCTTGTAGGCCTTGTGTATTATCTCTACCTCTGTATTAATCTTTGTCTGTCTAGATCAAATATCATCAAGTATCAGTTTGAGAAGTTCCCCTGGTCTTATACATTTGGTTAATGATCATACTTGTAAGCTTTGGTTTATACCGGTGGGAAAACACAGCTCTGTCCCATCCGGGGAGGTCCCAGACCTGCAGCTGAGAAACACAGCTTTACATAATAGCCTCATAATGCCTGTCATTATCTCAAATCACACAATGTCTAGACTGTAAATGACGTAACTGCTTACTCGAGTATCTGAATATTGCCCTACAAAACATTCATTTTCATGATTCCGTAATTAGTAAACTCAGAAAGGCTGCGTTGCAGTTCTCTATTTGAGCACAACCTTTTATGTCCTTGTGAAACAGGGGCGGATGAAACTATAGAAAGTCGCTCTGAAATCAGTCATGTGATTTCAGTCTGGTCGCGTTTGTGAGCTTTGCTGGCATCTGGTGGCTTGTTTATGATACTTACATTTGTGACGTTTAGCTGACGCCCTTACAAGTAAAGCAATGATGGGTTAAGGGACTTGCTTAAGGACCCAACTGTGGCAGCTTGACAGAGGTGGGATTTGAACCCTGGACAATCAGGTTCAGAGTGCAGTACCTGAACCGCAAGGCTTCCACAGTCTTAACCAATTTACCGATTTGGAATTTAAAACGTGTACTTTGGATTGGCTCACTGGACTGTGTTTACAGTTTTCATTGTTTTGTTTTTCAGATACCTACATCTGCACAGTTACCCAAACTCATGAAAAATATGGATAAAATTATTAAAAAAAATACGTTTAGATTGTGTTCCAATGATGGACAGCAAGTGTGTAATGTTGGGACAACCCTCGATCTCTTCACATGACAACCACAGACTCAGCCCCACCCACAGGAACACTGAGACTTTAGGTCCTCTGGAAAGGCAACCAGGGGCTTCTAATCACTACTTCTCAAACTGTGGTCCAGATAAAATTTTGAGGGGCACAGCTGTACCTATCCACTTGCCAGTCAGTAGTAAAGTCACATCTGTGCATAAACATTAAGTCTCTTAAATAATACATAGATTAAGAGATTTAACACTAAGCTGGACATTACTCTTCTGTGGATGAGAGATGTAGAACATTAATATTTATATTATGTTAATTAACATCAACATAATTCATTAACTGAATTCATTTAATTTACTAATATAAAATGTAATTATGAAGTTATATAAAAAACAATTTAACTTGACTGCTGAATCACATGAAAAAAGGTTCCGGGTTCAATCTCTGGGTGGAGCGGCCTGGGTCCTTTCTGTGTGGAGTCTACATGTCCTCCCCGTGTCTGTGTGGGTTTACTCTGGGTACTCTGGTTTCCTCCCACAGTCCAAAGACATCTGTGTTAGATTAATCGGTGTCTCTAAGTAGCCCTTAGTGTGTGAATGTGTGTGTGTTATATGGTTATAAGTGGCTAGTTAGAACATGGAGATATGAGCTATCATTATGTTGTCTGCAGTATGGCCAACACACTTTTAAATATTTACATATTCCATTATCCATATCCATTATTCCATGCAAATAAACTGGCTCTGACTGTAAGCTTTTGGAATGACTCAAGTTTTTGAAATGATTGGTGCATTATGGGAAATGTAGTGCCTTTAGTGAATTTGTGTGGCGTGTCCTGTGGGTGCAATCATCTGGACTTAACGAGTCTCTTCCAGATGGGTGTGCTTGAATAATGCGATGCTAAGCAAAATAAGTATTTGTTTGCAATTCAAAGTAGTTTTGAATGTAGATATACTTCTCAATAAAATGTTTTAATACATGTATTTGAAATATGTTAATGCTATAAAATATTTATTTGGTTAACAACCTACCGGCTGACTAATTGTAGGCACACTCAAGCAAATCAGATGCACTCTGCTACCCCTAGTGGCTAAACCGTGCAAACTCCATTTTGTTGCCAAGAAACGGTTCCACTTTTCTAACACAACTAGTTCTTGTGTGTAAGATTAATCTTCTAAAGCTGACAGTCCAGTTACTTTTACCTCCAAGAGCCCTTACGCAATTAAAGTACATCTAAACCTGTTTTATTCTTAAGACTCTTATCCACAACATATAACACCTAATATCTAAAATATCCCACAGTGTCTTGCTTAGTTTATTCTATATAAATACAAACGTTATCCTGTTGTGAGGGATCACCTAGAGGATTGGTGCATATGTACAAAATGCGCACCTCTCTTCTATAACCTATAAAAGTATCTGAATAGAAAATATACAGGTATGAAAGCATTACAATTAACATAAGTAAATGTTTCATGTTTTCTTTATGTGGTAAAAAATATATCCTTACACAAAAGTTTGAACACCCTCTGTCCAATTATACGTTTTAATGTTTTTTTTTAAATTAAAAATAATTTTAAATCAGATATTTTAACACAGTGGCACTATCACATGACAATTTCCAAGATCCCTGTTTCAGTCAATGTCAAAAGTCAAATTTAAGCACTGGATTTTAGAGAAGTTACCAGGACAATTTTAACAACAATTTTACATTTACATGGATAAAGTCTATATCCATGTTTAGGCCACTTGCAGCATTGTAAGACACAGCAGGTAAAAGTGGCCAAAATCCAATCTATTACATCACATCTGACACAGATGTGTTATCTTTGGGGCTGTGTGAATGGTAAAAGGACATTGAATCTGATATTTTCTTTGCCGGTTTGATTTGGGCCGCTTTCCTATGTGGTATTGAAATCTGATCAAAATATCTAAAAGAGATTCTGAAGAGCAAGAATGAGCTTCATTATGCCATTACAACTTCATGTTCGTCATAAATGTGCACTGAGGAGGAAGGAAAATGGACGACAGCAGTGAATGTGGCTCTGAGTGCAACAGTAACAGACCATGGGGTGACGTCTCTGTACAAACAGAAGGCATATATCTCAAGTGCTCTGTGTTCAATTACATTTCTACAGAGATGTCAAAATATGACGACTGGAGGACGTGGTGTAAAGATTTGGTGTGACAATTCGAACTGGGCCACTTTGCATGCTGTGTGAACATGTCCTTATTGTACAGTCTTATGTAGCAGTTTTGGCAGAACTTCACTGTTAAGAACCACTGTTAAGAACCCCAGGAAGATCCTCAACTAGACAGCAGTGCCTCAGTAGTTAAGGCTCCAGACATGTAATAAGGAGGTTGTGATCTCAGTCCCGTCTTTTCCAAGCTGACCCTGTTCCCTTAAACTTTAAAGGCTCTGCTAAAGTGTACGTCAGTCTAAGTAAGGGTGTCTGTAAATGTTTTTAATTGGTACAGGATTGTGTTGGTTGTTTAACAAAAATTTTAAATGAGATCTTAGAGCTGATATTTGAAACAGAAATAAATAGAACAGAGGTTTAGATTAAATATACTTCAATTAAATGTTACATTTGTAGCTACAGGCAATAAGCAATGAAGCAAATATATCACTCTAAAAGTCATAATTTATAAGTCATTGCGAATTTTTATATGTAGAAAAACATTTCATTCTATTCTATACTATACTATACTATACTATACTATACTATACTATACTATACTATACTATACTATACTATACTATACTATATTATATTATATTATATTATATTATATTGTATTAATCCCACCTTGGCCACAGTTGGGTCCCTGAGCAAGGCCCTTAACCCACAATGGCATGGATTTTAAGACTGTATTAATTGTAATCGCTCTGAATAAGGGTGTCTGCTAAATGACACAAATGTAAATTATATCAAGCGTAGTTTGAGCTTGGGATACATCAATCCTGAGAACGGATCTGGAAAATTAACTAATCAGGATGTGAGGGATTTAGACTGATCTTTTTCAGCCAGTGTGTAGCTGATGATCCTCTCCACAGAACAGGTGATGTAATGCTGCTTCACGTTCTCTTCTGTGGTTGAGCCAAACCACAGTCTGATATTATTATTACACTGATGTAACTCTAATATAAAATGCCAGTTCTAGAAAGGCAGTGCATTGTAGTATGCTTGCATGTGACACACCTTCATAATGAGCTGCCAGCTGCTGAAATCAGACTACATTTAAAAAAAAAGTGAACTGCAGTGTTGAAGCTCTTGAAGATGGGTTTGAGCAACACCAGCATAGAGATAATGAGCATTCATCTAAGAAGAAGGAGGCCACCAAGGATATGGCACTGCAACATTTATTTCAACAGGTAGCTCATCTTTGGTAAGGCTGAAAGTGTATTAGTCGACTTGTAATTAAAATGAAAATGACATTGAATAAAATAAAATTTGTGAATAATATTTCTTTATAATCATATTTATTTATACAATTTATTTGTTACAGCAGCACGAGGTCCTAACTTGGTGTAATGAGTCATGTGCAACGTACTAAAACTAAAATATCATGTCATTATCCTAAATAGAACCTTTGCACATAACACTATGAGTTCTCACACTACCCTTGTCAAGAGAAACATATGCTGTCAACTAGCACCTACTATGTTACAAAATTCCCAGGTGGTCTTAGTGCTCCTACGTAACTCCTAAGTAAATTCTTCCCCTGCAAAAAGGTCTACAAGGTCCTGCACACATACAGCTCTAATCCCTAGTAGTGATTTTTCCTCACAGTCTTCGTGTGTCTATGCTCCTGCTTCTATCCAGGCTTTTCTGTTACCCCCCCCGAGGTCTGAGGTCTACCGGGCTTTGCTTCTACAAGTGACCACAAGCCAGTTCTTCTTCCTAGGTGACCACAAGCACAAGCTCCTATCTAATTACCTCTCTCAACTCAAACTCAACTCAAACTAGCTCTTACAAAACAATTTGGCAGGAGTTTATCTAACATTTCTTATTCACCTCAGACAGTAGACTGTAAACATTTATAGTGGCACTGAATCCTTTAGCTGTAACATTAGCAAAGATTTATTGAAACATTGCTATATTATTCTTAACACTGCTAAAGACTGACCATGACAATAATATGCTCCATGTTCTATTATACTAAAGCCTTTCTGCTTAAAAACCCTGTCTCTTTTCTGAATCATTTTCTTACCTAAGGTCTACAAACTCCTGTACGTGATCACAAGCATTTAATTCAATTAAATTTTAATTATTTAGCGCTTTTCACAATGTAGCATTGTCTCAAAGCAGCTTTACAGTAATACAATTATCTAAAAGGCCAATCCCAAGTTGAGCAAGCCAAGGAAAAACTCCCTAAATGGTAGGAAGAAAACTTGGGAGGAACCAAGACTCAAAAGGGGACCCGTCCTCCATGGGTGGCCTAGATATTAATTAAACAAATACTGTCAAGTTTGCTTAGCAAATAAGTAAAAAAAAGTTTGAGCAAACATTTTTCTATTTGCCTCAACAAGATTATATCAAACTGATTTCATTGAATTAATTTCATAATATAGGTGAACTTTGTGAGAATGAGTGAGAATAAAAATGTCGAAAAGTCAAGACATTTTAAATGTTTGCATAATAATCTCATAATGAGAAATGCCATGTTTTTGATCTTTAAAAAATGTGTTGTCTATTTCCAGAGTGATATTACAATGAATTTATGTTCAAAGCTCTACCCTGATGGTCTTAAAATAATGAAACCAAGCCTCCAAAGAGTCACGCTGTAGAAGAGATTTGTTCATCAGAATTCTCAGCATCTCTTCATCTTCTCCTCAACGTGACTCTGCAGAGTGAAGAGAAGAACAGGCAGCTGCAGGAACGTCTGGACGATGCCAAGCAGAAGCTCCAGCAGACGCTGCAGAGAGCCGAGACGTTGCCCGAGATCGAGGCACAGCTCGCTCAGAGAGTGGCTGCTCTCAATAAGGTAACACAACACTAACAACATCCTGTTAAATAAACACCTTCTGAGTGCAATTAACACGCTGACCGTCCTGCTCTACACAGAGAAACATCGTCACTGTTCACACTATACTGAGGCTGGAGATCGGGTTCGAGCTTTGGTGATACCCTAGTTACCTGTGCATCATTGGCAGTGTTCCATCGGTATATCAGTGTACCCCTGTGTAGCGCTGCTGGCTAAATTGGAAGACACCAAGCTATAAATGCGTCGACTTGCGATAAGGGGCAGAATAAACACCTACTGCGAGGAATTAACACCAAGAACTATCCTGCTGGAGGCCACACTGTAAAGCCATGACTAGACTGCCTTCAATTTGGATTTTGCCCATTTGGGATAAATAAATTCCAAGTTTAGAAATGGTGAGCTTTAGGGGCGGGGCTGTGTATTTGGATCATTTGAAGTGGGAGGAACTAGAATGGGGCCAGTGGCCATGTTACAGGGGCCAATTACTTACATAAGTGTGCATTATGGGTATGAAGAGGATTAGTTAAATACATCACTCCTAATTTAGATCTTCTCCTGCTTTGTACAGCGGGGTCAAAACGTGTGTGTGTGAAAATGCTGCTTGGAACCGAGTGTAAGTGGCCATGGGCGAATTAAAGATCTTACTGAATATTGCAATAGTTGAAATCCATGGAGAGATCCACGTTTGTTTTTTAATAGGCATTACTGTATTTTTAAAAAAACTACATTTATGTATAGGCCATGCCCACCTGATATCATCAACTAATGAACTACAAATACATGTGCTGGAAATTCCAAAATATAAAAAAAAAGATAAAGAATTCTGGCAAACAAATGAAATTTCTGGAGAGTAACTTCTCTGATAGTGAGTGAATATTGGAGGAATTTCAACAGAAATTTGCTTTTGCCTTTTTTTGGTTTCCACTGAGATGAACGGAGAATCGGTATGTTTAAGGTTTCGTGCCATCAGTGCAGAATTTGGGATCGTTGTAGAGTTATGACCAAGAGCGGGAATGGTGGTGACTGTGGCCGAGACAAGCCCAGATTAAGATTCTTTTATATAAATAAATTCTACGCAATTTCATTGTTTATTTTGTAATATACTGCTCACAAAAAGATCTCCTAATTTTGGTGAGCAGTGTATATCATATTAAATAATACAGTATACAGCCTAAAATGATTATTAATGATTATATTATAATCTTAAATAGTGTCATGTAAGTTATGGAAATAAATAATGGTGATGATTCTGTTTCTCTTCCTCTCTCAAACTTAGTCAGAATCAAAACATAAAGTCACCTGAACATAAACAACAACATCCATTCTGTACCTTTATAATATTGAATGTAAAAAGATCACAGTAATAATAATAATATCAGCTTTTGCAAGCATAGTTAAGTAACGTTTGTTAGTGAAAATCTTAAGCTCAGAATATTTCTAATTTAAACTAAAACGATCCTAAACTAAACTAATTAAATAATGCAAGCGGGTTAAAATGCACTTAAAATCAGACTATTCTAAATCAAACAGGTTCCTTGATTGGTTCCTGAACCAGCAGAGCAGGAACTTGTTTTTCCCTGTTAGCCTATCAGAGCACAGATTTGATTTGGGTGTGCAGAGAAAGATCAGACTGATTCTGTTAGAATGGATTGTTTATATTGAACAGTGGCATGAATACACACTCTCTGTCATAAAAGTAAAATGGCATTTCAGCACTGTGCTAATATTTAACCTGAAGGTCTTGGCTCAGCATTTCTTTCCTGTGCAGCTGAATATTTCCCTCTGTCTCTCTCTTACGCTTTCCATGTCTGTCGTCCTCTCCCAGGCTGAGGAGCGTCATGGCAACTTTGAGGAACGTCTCAGACAGCTGGAGGCTCAGTTGGAGGAGAAGAATCAGGAGCTGCAGAGAGTGAGTCATGAAATTCTGTTTCTCTGTCTGTCTGTCTGTCTGTCTGTCTGTTAGCTGTGAGCTAATCCACTCCACATCACGAATGAATAAAGCTGTGGTTGTCTGTTTAAAAGACAAACAATTAGTTAATGAGCTAGTAGAGAGTGGAATTTGGTTGCAGGAGACGTTTGTGTCAGTGTCGTCTCATTTCATGGCTGCGACGAGAGTCACAGTTTCGAATTTTCCCCTGTTCATGTCCCATAAACAGCTCAAAAAAGAGCTGAGTCGTTTTGGCAAGTTGGCGACTGAAATTAGGGATATGCTGTTAGGGTGTAAGAAGGCAAGACTAAAACACGTCCTGTCTTTCAGGCACCAGGTGTTTATGTTCATAAATAACCTGGACAAAATACTTGATGTTTCATTCCGTGTTTTCGATGGTAAAGACTGTCTTTGCCAGCACGGACAATTTGAGATGCTTTCAGTGTGGCACTTATGGGCATAAGCGCTTTGGGGTGTTCAGGTGAGTGGTGAGGAGGTTTCACAGTGGGGTGTTCAGGTGAAAGGTGAGGAGGTTTCACAGTGGGGTGTTCAGGTGAAAGGTGAGGAGGTTTCACAGTGGGGTGATAAGGTGAGCGGTGAGGAGGTTTCACAGTGGGGTGTTCAGGTGAAAGGTGAGGAGGTTTCACAGTGGGGTGTTCAGGTGAGCGGTGAGGAGGTTTCACAGTGGGGTGTTCAGGTGAGCGGTGAGGAGGTTTCACAGTGGGGTGTTAAGGTGAGCGGTGAGGAGGTTTCACAGGGGGGTGTTCAGGTGAGCGGTGATGAGGGTTTCAGTTTGTGGTTT
>JAUZST010003585.1:0-17037 GCA_034779995.1 Parotocinclus haroldoi | reverse complement strand
CATGCCCTATGTAGGAATCTAATATAGGGTACATGAAAAGATTTGGAACGCTACCGGAGTCGGTCGCGAAGGGAACCGGGAGGGATTAGCTAGCGTTAGCTGGCTGCGTCCCGTTAGTTGGTATTAACTAATAACTGATAACTGAGATTAACACGGTAGCCGTGTTGCTGTTTTTTTCACCGCAAAAGAGGAAAACAAGGTATTTTCGAGTTCGTTTCGTTGTTTTGTTTTTCCTTCGACGTTTCGCGTCGGACGTGCTATTTAAAACCCGGCTGTTTTGCTAAGCTAAGTAGCTGATAAGCTAGTTTACCGGAGTCTGTGACAATGAACGTTGCTCGGTAGCTACCCGTGCTTAGGCGAGTGTTTCAATACTGTGTTTAAGGCGTGGTTTTTACTGTCGATTTTAGCGTGTTATGGCTTATTTATGAAGAAAAGACAGTGTTTGTTTCTGATATAACTCATCCATAGCTACACACGTTAAGCTCGGGTACATATTAGACAGTAACATAACAGTCTGTGCTCGTAGTGGACGTGTTAGATGTGAGAGAAATGATCAGCAGTAAAAGACCTGAGCCACTTTAACAAGAGACAAATTCACGAAGACTTCAAGAAGACTTCTGTGGCTGCTCTCAGAGACCGGGACGGGGACAGACCTGGTCAGACTGTTGGGTGCCCAAAGCGTCCATTTATGTGGAGTTCAAACATTGTTGTTTACCAGATGCACCTTCTGCTGCACGCCGTATTCCCAGATGACAGTGGCTTCATTCAGTGTTGCCCTGGCCTCCAAATACCCCGTATTTTAATCTGATCCATTTCCCTTTTTAAGTCAATGTTCAGAGTTTGGCAGATTCATAAAGCATTTTAGCAGCAACATTCACGAGTTTATGAAATGTAGATCAGATGTTTACAGGTGGAGCTTTATGCTCGTATCTGTTACTAATATTTTTTTTAATTTTCCTATACGTTTTGATCTCTTATCGGTCTTATCTTAAGCTCGCGCACGCACGCACACAGACACACACACACTTGAATGTCAGAGGAAACCCACAGGCACAGAGAGGGAACATGCAAACTTTACACCGGTAGAGGCCTGGCTGGGAGTCAAACCCTGTTTTGTGAAGTTACACACACACACACACACATCCATGATTACGTTCTGTTGTTGTGCAGAAAAGCTGCATGGCGGAACCTGGATCTATAGAGGTCACGGTTAAAACTCTGGACTCTCAGAGCAGAACCTACACCGTTCAGGGAGAGGTAAAGATAAAGGCGGTGTTGATTGTTTTGCCTCATTTTGAAAAACACGTTTGTCTAATTAACGTTCTTGCCCATGTCCTGGCGGCGTCTGTCCTCGCAGTGGACGGTCAAAGAGTTTAAGGAGCATATCGCCGCCTCGGTTGAGATCCCGGTGGATAAACAGAGGCTGATCTACCAGGGCCGAGTGCTGCAGGACGAGCGCACGCTGAGAGAATACAGTAAGCGTTAACAGCACCACACTGTCCTGTGACTTTTGACTCACCCTTTGTATTGTGAGCTCTGCTCGGACGTTATCAATACGTTCTGTTCAGGAGGGAGGAGCCTGCGTGTCTTTTCTTATGTTGCTGTTGACAAAGTTTTGAAATTATACGATTTGTATTCGAAATGCCTCCGGAATTTAGGAGGATAAGTTTTAGCCCACCCCCCTTTTTTATTTTTTTTTAAAGACGTCGATGGGAAAGTGATTCACCTGGTCGAGCGAGCACCTCCCCAAACCACGCACCCGGGAAATGGGGCAGGCGCTGTGCCCGGCTCGTCAGGAGGAACAGACGGAGGGCCTGGCTCCACCCACTCCTCCACCTCCACCTCTCAAGGCAACGGCAACAGCTACGTCATGCTGGGGACCTTTAACCTCCCCGTGAACATCATGGACCCCCAGCAGATTCAGGTTTGTGTTCGGCAGGCGGTGTGTCGACAACATTTGTAGGGATGATTTTTGAAAAAGAACAGGCGTATGTTGACAGCGAGTCCGAAAGTGACAGACTGTGACGCCGCAGAAAGTCTGAATCAATCAGAGCTCGGTTGCCGGGCAGAACAGCTCATCGAGAGGACAAAAACGGCTGGATATTAAAGCAAATCTGATGGAATAAAGGTGACTAAAGCTAAAGTGGAGCTTCCTGAACTAATCTCGTGTTTTGTTGTGAAAGTTGTGAAAGCTCTGAAACATTATGAAAAGGGAAATTAAAGAATGTTTAGGAGCATTTAGGGTAAAAACAAAGCCACTATGTTACATAGGCGTGAGCAGACCTTAAGTCCAGGCTTTAAAACTGCAAAGTAAGACCAAGTATAAGTTCTGAAGTTTCCACCTGCTTTATCCATTAGATGTCTGTGCAGCAGATGATGGCCGGCGTCGGGGAGGCAGGACGAAATGCCAGAGTGAGCACTAGCACCGGGGTGAGAAGCACATTAGGCACAGGCTTGTTTCTGTAGAAATCGCGAGGTAAAACAGAGCCTCTCACTGTCTCAATACTTTTGACACAAACCGACATGTGGGCAAAAGTATTAGGACACATGCCAACATGTGGGCAAAAGTATTAGGACACAAACCAACATGTGGTTAAAAGTATTAGGACACAAACAAACGTGGGCAAAAGTATTGAGACACAAACCAACATGTGGCCAAAAGTATTGAGACACAAACCAACATGTGGACAAAAGTATTAAGACACAAACCAACATGTGGCCAAAAGTATTAAGACACCATCCAGCTTTGCTTGGCACCAGCATGGGGCAAAATCCTTGCTCTTTTTACCCTGAAAACAAAAAAAACAGGGCTAAGAAGAAACATCTGGCATTAGTAACACTTGTAACTTAAAAAGATCAATAATAAAAAGAGCAATCACTCAAATAAATCCTAGACGAGCCCCCAGATTTTGTTACACCCCAGCCTAGTTGGGGCAGGAGGATGGATAAGGGAAGAAGGGTTCCTGAGGAGGTTCTCCATCAGTGACCTAGGCTGCTTCCTAAACTCTAAAGCAGGATGAAAAACGCCCACATCTTTCTCCTGTTATGATTTCAATCCTTTTCCGTTTCCTCACCCCCAGAGCAACGGATCTGTTGACGTCCATATCAACCTGGACCAACCAGCGCAAAGTGAACCGAGGATCCGACTCCAGCTGGCCGAGAATCTGTTGCGAGAGACCCAGTGTTTGATCCAGAGGCTGGAGGTGCGGCGCCTGCGCACGAAACGTTAAAAAAAAAAAGATATCTTTTTATAATTTTGCTCTTCGATTTCCTGTTCCTCACGCTCTCGTTTTGTGAAAGGGTCAAGGAGGCGAGGCATCCGCACAGCACGGGTCTGCACCAACCACCTCCTCCTCCTCCACAGCACAGCCCATGGATGCTTCCTCACCTCCACCTACTAGCACTTCTTCATCTTCTACTGCCTCCACACAAACTGAAGGCCCTGCTCACCACTCTGGACCAAAGTAAGAGCGCCTCATGAGGCCCTGTAGCCCTGACCAGAAAAGCAGTGCATTTTTATCTCAACCCATTTCCCTCCATGTTCTGTTTCCAGCCACCCGAGCCCGCTGGAGCTGATGGAGGTGCTCTCGGAGGTGCGCAGGGTGGAGGAGCGTCTCCGCCCCTTCATAGAGAGGAGCCACTCCATCCTGGGAGCGGCGAGTTCCGCCGACTACAACAACAACGTACGGCCCGAAATCGCTCTGTATTCACGAATGCCGTATCACGTTCTCAATCTTAACCCTGTAATCTGGATCAGATACAGGAGCGAGAGGAAGACCAGCGCACCCTCAACGTCGTGGGAGAGTCTCTTCGTCTTCTAGGGAACACCTTGGTCGCTCTGAGCGACCTGCGGTGCAATCTGGCAGCTCAGCCGCCCCGGCACCTGCACGTGGTCCGGCCCTTCTCTCACTACACCTCGCCTGTCCTGCTGCAGAGTGGACTGTCCCACGTGCCCATACCGGTGAGCTGAAATTCCGATCGAATGTAACATGGCAGGCTGCGTTGTTCTTCCGCCCTGTTTGTGCTTTTCACACCCTGGATGTTGTTATACACACATGGTTCTGTGGTCTTACAGGGTTCGAACCCCCGTTTTGTAGATAGTCACGCTGTGTGGTGCTCTGTGTGTTCTGGAGTCTTTAATAGATGTCAACTCAACCCAACACGAACACACAGTCATTCCTGCAGGCGGTCAAACGTACTGGGACGCCCTCCCACATTCATCCAAAAGTATACGCCTACACACACAGCAAAAAAGAATTGGGACACTCCATTGTGCGGCCAATGTATTGGGACACCCCATCATGTGGTCAAAAGTATTGGGACACCTGTGCACACAACAAAAAAGAATTCAGGGGCGGCCCCCCTCATGTGATCAAAAGTATTGGGACGCCCCATCATGTGGTCAAAAGTATTGGGACACCTGTGCACACGACAAAAAAAGTATTGGGACCTCCCATCATGTGGTCAAATGTATTGGGACGCCCACACACAGAACAAAAAAGAATTGGGACACCCCATCATGCGGCCAAAAGTATTGGACGTCCCTGCAAACAACCAAAAGTATTAGGACGCCCTCGCACATAACCAAAAGTATTGGGACACAATTCCTGTTATTTATGTTTGCCACAATTCAGGCACTGTTGTAGTTCCTTTTACTTGTATACATTGTTAGTAAAAATGGAATACAGTCTTGCCTTTTCTTTAGCAGATGAACATCGGGACCACCGTCACCATGACGTCTAATGGCAGACAGGCGAGTGAACGGCAGACGCCCCCTCAACCGGCTGGCCAATCAGAGGAGCAGGCTCCACCCTCTCAATCCAGCGGAGCCAATCAGCAGCCTGGCCAGGGGACCCCTCGGGTGATCAGAATCACGCACCAGACCATGGAGCCTGTGGTCATGATGCAGATGAACCTGGACGGTACGTCTGCACTGCACTTTGTTCACTGTTTATCAGTCCAGCCCTCCATTCCTGGTCTGTGAGAAACATTCCGGAGTGTAACGCGGCCAATCGAATTACCCCTGAACACGGGAGCGTCCTCAGACCCGGACTGGGAGGCACTAGTGTAATGCAGCCACTGATCTGTGCATTTCTGTGCAGCAGATTCAGGCAGTGGAGCTCAGGCCCCAGGCCAACAGAATCCCAACGCTGCTGGACAGACCGGTCAGTGTCCACTGCTCCTCCTAGTCGACTCCCAAACCCAGCACCTTCTGAATGACCTATCAAATCTGGAAAGCTTCATGCTTTGTATACCCGTCTCTTTTGGTTGTAACTTCTTTCATTTGTTCTCCAAAGGCTCCACCCCACCCATGCCCATTCCAGGCTTGCCTCCTGAGTTCATGCAGGCCATCATGCATCAGATCTCCCAGCAGGCTGCTGCCATGGCCACCGCCGCTTCAACCGGTCACCACGGACAGCATTCGGGCACTCCTGCACCTAACACAACCAGCGAGGAAACCCCGTCCGCTCCACCCCCTCCACAAGCTCGGGTCGTCATCACCCGACCTTCGTTTGGCCCGCGCATTCCTCAGCCGACCGGCACCAGAGCGGCTGCCATCAACCTACGAGCCTCCATGCCCCCAACTGGGCAGCATCCTGGCCAGGTGGGACATTAATGCAGGTATTTCTTTAATCGAATACAGATTTTAAACGCTTAGCCGCTCCCGTTTCCGTTAACAGGGCCCCCCTGTGGCAAATTCGCCTCTAACCCAGATGGTCAGTGGTTTGGTTGGGCAGCTCCTAATGCCGATGCATGGTAAGACTATCTCTGGGTTTCTTTCACCCCTTTTATGCCAAATTCCCCGAGCAGCTAGTCGTTCGTGTTCTTGAGTCGTACCTCATCTGAGGCCCCCGGAGTTACATGGTCTACTCGGGCGGGTATGCGCCGGGTCTGTGCCCCAACTGTTCCCCATCCCATATT
Source organism: Parotocinclus haroldoi (assembly GCA_034779995.1). Lineage (NCBI taxonomy): Eukaryota > Metazoa > Chordata > Actinopteri > Siluriformes > Loricariidae > Parotocinclus > Parotocinclus haroldoi. Next base: position 11,115 of record JAUZST010003585.1, on the reverse strand, counting down.
ACCTGAAACTTTCTACTCACTTAGAATAACCCTATTACACCAGTTCCTCGGTTCTCATCTTTAATTTGTTCCAGGAGGCCCAGCGAGAACAGAGTACATTTTCCCCATAAGGAATAACGCAAATTGAATGAATCCGTTCCAGATCCCCATAAATCCCAATGATTTCTGATTGAGATACTGTATGTACAAATTAATCATGAATTAAATATATCAAGAATAAGTGTTTTTTAGAGCGGTAGTGAATGCTAGCTGAGCCTATGATAAGTAAGTTAATGTTTAAAATGCTTACATTAACGTACAGACGGCCAACATCAATAACACAAAGTTTATTTTATAAAAGCGTTGAAAGATCCCATCTAATTCAGCGAGTAATGAATTACTGTAGTAACGAAAAATACTGTAAAAGCAAAACACTTACTCTATTGATGGACTAACTGCTGCATGTGTTCTCTGCCATTCGGCTCCACTCAGTTTTGATTTTGTTGGATTCTTCTAAACGAAGCTTTTTAGGACCCACAGAGACGGATTTGCACTAAGAATAAAGTACTGTAGGTGTACAAACAGAGAAAAACACGAAAGAAATATACTGTGAAGTTATACAAAAGATTACAGAACGTAAAATACGTTCGTGCTTACGAAGAAAGTGCAGAAAGACTTTTTTAAACTTGGACATAAATACACTTTTAGCTGAGCAGCAGACTGACACGTTTTCTCTCCAGGCGAGCAAACATCCGCTGCCACCTCATCCCAGTCGTTCTCCTTCTCCACCTCCACCTCCTCGTCCTCCTCAGCCGGCACAACTGGACAGCCCTCCTCTCAAACCGGCAGTGCAGCCTCTACAGGCCAGTCGCAGAACGAAGCTTCAGAGGGAAGCATACCGCAGGTGCTGGGCACTCTTTTTGGGGGAGGTGCCAGAGTAGGTGGGGGTGCCTCTGGAGGATCTCCGTCCATCACCGTGACCATGCCGGGCGTTCCCGCCTTCATCCAGGGCATGACCGAGTTCCTCCAGGTCAGTCCCATGGTCTCCTGTCCACACAGACATTGTTGCCAAGAAGCATCAAGGTAACAGTGGCAAGGCACAACTTTTGCATGACGTGTTTAATTGTGGTCTGTTGCTGCGTTTTTCTTTTATTCCAGTCCAATCAGCCCATATTTGCTCCATCCCCAAGCCGACAGCCCCCTCCCCCGACCTCATCGTCTCCGCCAGGCCAGTCCGTGACTCCCCAGAACCCTCCTCCTACCCCTACTCCTCCTGCTCACCCCAGTGGGGGCGAGGAATTGAGCCCAGAGCTGTTCACGGGCATCGTTCAGGGGGTGCTCTCCACCATGATGGGCTCTCTGGGGGCCGGTCAGGGGAACAGCGAGAGCATTGCCCAGTTCATCCAGAGGCTTTCTCAAACCACCAACCTTTTCACACCCGGAGCCGGAGACGCAGTGGGTGAGTGCTGGTTCTTCGTGAATTTGGTCACTGAGGTTTTCCGGTCCGGCTCTCACTCCCGTTCTGTTTCCGACAGGGTTTTTCGGGGACCTGCTCTCCCTGGTGTGTCAGAGCTTCTCCATGGTGGACATGGTGCTGCTGCTGCACGGGAACCCGCAGCCTCTGAGCCGGATCCAACCCGAACTCTCCGCCTTCTTTACCGAGCACTACCTGCAAGGACGAGAGCCTACCGGCGCCAGTATCACTGTAAGGGTCCGATAGATGCTGCCTGCTCCTGCTGTGGATTTAGAAGGCATGGATGTTTAACTGTGCTTACTGTTCCTCCAGGCTGCTGCTGAGGATCTCATCAATGGATTGGAGGAGTATATAGCTGAGAGCTTTGTAAGTACCAGCCCAAGCTGCTCCTAGTGCTTAGAGCTAAGGTTCGTCTGCTGTAAATGATTGAGGCTGGATTCATGAAAGCTTGCGAAAGTTTGAAGGTTCTAAAAATAAACACCAAGACGTTAATAAGAATGTTCTTAAATGCCGTTATTGAAAAAAAAACTATGTAAGTTATTTGTTTTCTTATGCATTATACAGATTATATATATATTTATTTCAGTTTACAGTAACTGAACAGTTTAAAGTGTCAAAATTTCAATGCTTACCTTGTCAACTCTTACAGCCTAAAGGTAACGTACGAAAAAAATCCAAAAAAAACCCCCACCAAAACGTATATTAACGACGGATGTAGTACGAAACTGATGGGTACTCCGGTTTCCTTCCACAGTCCAAAGCCAAGCGTGTTAGGTTAATTGTTGTCTCTAAAGTGGCCCTTCATGTGTGGCTGTGTGCGAGTGCCCTACGATGGATTGGTGCCCCGTCTAGGGTTGTTAATTCGTGTCATTAATATCATGTTTCAGTCTACGGTGAGAGTGCGAGAGGGCGTGGACATCATCCAGACCAACCTGTCCTTCCTCAGGCAGCAGTTCACCCACATGGCGACGCACATCCTGCGCTGTACAGGTACAAAACCTACACATGGTGTAGTAGGACGTCTCTAGCTATGGAGGACCAAGCCTGCCAAAACTCTAAATAAATAAGTAAATAAAAGTGTGAGTGGCTCAATAAATGTAATATGTTGATTCAAACTGTAAAGAATAATCATTATAACTAAAATGAATAAATGTGAATAAATGAGTAAATATACATAAAAAATAAATATATTAATACATAACTTGAATGTTTACTTGAATGTCTTTGTATTATTTTTTTTCTTTTTGTTTATTGATTTAATTCCATAACTTTTTATTTCCGCATTCATTTATTTTCCTATTTATTTATTCCTTACAGTTTTAATCAACTTTATTTATTTATTTATTTATTTATTTATTTATTTCCCTAACCATGGATTTCTGTAATTATTTATTTTTTTCACATTCATTTATTTCCCTATTTATTATTTACAGTTTTAAATCAACATATTACTTTTTTAAAATTATTTTTTTATTTTATTTTTGTTTATTTACAACGTTTTATTTCCTTATTTATTTATTTCTGCATTATTTTATTTTTGTATTCATTTATTCTTTACAGTTTTAATCAACATATTACTCTTATTTTTTTCCATAACTCTTGATTTCTGTATTTATTTATTTATTTCCACATTCATTTATTTTATATTCCCTATTTGTTCTTTACAGTATTAATCAACATATTACTTTTATTGAGTCATTTACTTACACATATTTATTTATTTGGTAACTATTGCAGAATAACAGGTTTGAACTTCAGGTATGAGGGTGAAGGACCTTCCTTAAATCGGTCGAGGCTCCACCACATGGAAACAACCTTTAATTAACAGGGAGCATTTAAAGCAGACATGGGTACTGTTACTAATTCACTAATTCATGGTACATAAGAGTGATTAACGTTCCTCTGTCTCTCTTTCCAGATCACACTTTTGGGCCTCGTTTGCTGTTCATGTGCACACAGGGTCTGTTCGAGTGTCTGGCTCTCAATCTGTACTGCTTGAGAGGCGAGCAGAGGGCCCTCACAGCCGTCATCAATCACCGCATCGTTAGTTCACCCTCTCCTCGTTAATTATACACACCTTATCTTATCAGTGGCTGCTTGTACCCGAGTAAATGCGTGTTTGTGTGCGTGTGCATGTGTGCGTGTGCATGTGTGCGTGTGCGTGCACAGAGGAGGATGTCTGCAGAGGTCAATCCCAGTCTAGTGAACTGGCTAACCAGTATGATGTCCATGAGACTCCATGTTATCCTGGACCATAATCCGGTTACGGAGCATCAGATCCAGCATTACGTCATCCACACACAGGTCAGGATTGTTTACACCCGGCTTGGGTTCATGTGTTTTTAGCAATCAAATTTCACTCAGTAAATAGATCTGCATTTCCTGAAGGAACAGCGATTGGAAAAAAAAATGTGGGAAATGGAACGAAAAAAAGCGTCACAATACTTTTGGCCACATACCAGATCGTGCCCCAATACTTTTGGTTGCTATAACATTTGCTATGGGGATGGTATATCTGGGGATGTGTCCTAATATCAATGGTCATGTCTGTCTGGGGGTGTATCCCAATACTTGTGATCTTCTCTGGGGGCGTGTCCCAATAATTTTGGCCATGTCTGGGGGCGCGACCCAGTACTTTTGCCCATGTCTGGGAGGTGTGTCCCAATACTTGATCTTCTCTGGGTGCCTGTCCCAACACTTTAGGCTGCGTCTGTGTGTCTGTATCCCAATATTTTAGGCCGTGTCCCATTACATTTGGTTGCTATGGCATTGCTAGGTGGTTATGGTATGGTATCCCGGGTGATAATCCCTGTATTGTTGTGCTTGCGTTTTTATCCCCAGGCTGAACCTGAGGTGAGGAGGGAGGCTGATCCTGAGGCAGTGCCGAAGCCCGGGAGCCGCAATGTGGAGGTCAGAAGCATGACAAGCAGCGACGCTCAGTAATAACCTCGCTCGGTTATTCGGTTCATGGACGTCGAGCCTTAATCGTACCCCTCGTGTCGTACAGATGTCTCCTGCACCCGCCACCACCGCCGAGGAGGCCATGGCATCTTCAACGGCGACCGCAGAGCCAGCTCCAGCCCTGGAGCCTGAGGGAATGGTAGAGAGTGAGAGGGAGGAGTCCGGGGCGGAGGCGGAGCCGTGGGCGGCGTCCATGCCATCTGTAAGATGTGGGACTGAGGGGATTAATCCTGTGAGATTGGCAGAGTGTAAGAGCTGTGTGTGTGTGTGTGTGTGTGTGTGTGTGTGTGTGTGTGTGTGTGTGTGTGTGTGTGCGCGCTTTAGGAGTGGGTTCCCATCATTAAACACGACGTGCTGTCTCAGAGGAAGATGAAGTCTCAGCCGCCGATGTCCGACGCTTATCTTCAGGGGATGCCAGCAAAGAGGAGGAAGGTCAGTGCAATGAAATGAATGAGCAAAGATATGAGACATGGTGGTGAGAAAAAGGGGCACAGGCATCGGGTCTGGCCTCCCCTCCCTCACACTCGAGCCCATGTCTACACAGACGAGGCTGTTTTTGTTCTTAGTGTAAGAATCTGCCGAGCCCTTTAACCATTTAACGCAACGATGCGAATAAACGGCACTCGCAATATCCTCTGTCTGCTTTTTGCTTTCTTGAAATCCTTCCCTTAATGTGCCAAGAGATTTCACCGTGTCTTTTTCACATCGTCAGTTTAAAAAACAAACACGAGCGAACACAAGTTGAGGAATCTCGAGTTTATTCCACCACGTATCCTCTTTAATAGCCATGTTTATTTAATCCATGTTGCTCCTCCTATAGGCTCTCGTGCTCCAATACTAGCCGGACGAGCTGTTCTGGCCGGCAACCGCACTCTGATTGGTCAGGCTGATTTTAAAACAGAAATCGGCGCGTTCCTATACGCTTCCACTTTCAAAACCCGGCATGCGTTTCGTCGTCGGTAAAAAAGAAACCCCGTGTAAAAGGGCCTTACCCGTGCACCCTCTCTTACAGACCTCCCAAGGAGAAGGTCCGCCCCTTTCTCTGTCCGACGCCGTGTCCCTGGCAGCCAGGACGGTCGGTGCGAGGCCCGTAACGACTCCAGACAGCCTCCGGGGGGATCTTGAGACGCCGGAGATGCAGGACGCGTACACCCAGCAGGTAACGCTCTCTCACACTCACACACACACACACACACGGTGAGCAGACGCCGATTCGAACCCGAATACACCTTTAATCTTCTGATCCTCACCTCAGATTAAGAGCGACCTACAGAAAAGGGTCACGGAAGAGCCGGACTACAGCTCCCAACGATTCCCGAACACTCACAAAGCTTTCTCGGACGACTCCTAATCCGTACCGCCACAGAGCCGGGACCAGATCTCTGCCGTTAAACGTTTGTAAACGATCCGGTATGCGGAAAAAAAAAAACGTTTTATCAAGCGGTTCGAGCGCCATCATGCAGACCTGAACCAAAACTTTTATTCGGCGTAGGCTGTAAGATAATGTAAATCAGTTCACTCTGTGTATTTATACTTAATGTGTAGCTTGCTTAGCTTAGCCTCTCTCTCTCTCTCTCTCTCTCTGCTTCTATTGCATTGCCAGTCACAATGTTACGAAACCTGACGCTTATGTATGTAAAGATCCTGCAATAAAATCTCCTCAATCCATTCAGTACCGTTTTGCCTCGTTCTGAACTCCCGCATTTACCCGATCCCTGTTCATACCCCAGTGCCCCTATAAAGGGTCATGGCTCTGGTATTACCTGCCAGTCCATCGCAGGGTTCCGCAATCCTACCACCCGACATTAATCAGGAACCCATCGTGCCAAGCGGGCACCGTGCAGTTCGTAATCTAGAAGTGCTTTAACGCACCAGGAGATACTTATGTTTAATCCCAAAGCCGCTCGAATATTAAAAAGAAAATATTTGGATAGCAAGAGCCCCATTCTTATACCCTACCCTCAGAACCCCGTCACAGAACGATCATACAGCAGAAGTTCGGACTTAAAACTAAAACACACAAAATAAGAGGACCTGGCAACCCCGTGTTGCACCGGCTGACCAATGGGCCTCTTTATTGGATTTCTTTTGGGGGCTATGCTCGCTCGAATGATCGAGACTGCGATCGGGTCATTAAGTGCACGTCAACGAGCTCGTTGGAAATCGGACCAAGCGTGTAAGGAAGAACGAGCGAATATAATCCGATTTAGGTCAAGATCTGGCTTCCTTTCTTAAACCAAGTCCTGTTGCTTTTTGGTAAAGCCAAATACGTAAATAAACGAGGACCCCCTGTGCGTTTGTGTTCACTTTATTGGTTAGACTTGTTAACACCACAGAATAATCAAGCATCATAACCCCGGATCATGGGTTTCTTTAACCCCGGGGGATTTGGGTTCTTAATAACATGACCGTGTTTTCATGCTGTAGCGCAAGCGCGAGCGCGATGACGAGCCGAGGAACAGAGAAGACGTGCGAGGCAGGATTTTTCTTCTTCCGCTGCAACAATATGAACGTAAACAAAACCTGTGCTCGGACCGAAGACGAGTTTAAACTACGGTTGCGCTTTTAATATGGGCTACAAGCTGCCATGGCTAGCGTGTAAACACAAATTTGAAATGAAACGAGACCATGGCTGTATTTCGAATCTATCAATCAACACCACCACTAATATACTACATGTTTGAAAGTTTTTTTTAATACTGCGATTACAACCCGAAACTTTATAGAAAGTGTATAGTGGAACCTCGGAATTCAAACGTCTTTGGTGCCGGAAGGCGGACAGAATTTCGGGGCTTAAAGTCGGACCGCTGGATGTCTGATTGGAGGAGTAATGAAACGTTCCAAATCCGAGGTCCCGCTGTTTATCTACTCTAACGTATATGGAAAGGAAAAAGTGAAAAGGAGTGGCACTAACCGCATCCAACTACCACTTTCGTTTATTGTCTATTCTACATTTAAAGTTCGCACCGTATCACTACCTTAATCAACGACTTGAATCGAAGTGCAACCCCACTCCCACCCCCCCCAATGCTGTGATTAGTCACTTCATTTCAATGCGATTCAAAGAACTGTGTGCAATTCACTCTTTGGCCACTGGGCGTCACTGTAGAACCACCATAGGATATGCGTAGTACGTCGAGATTTGCCTACACAGGTGGGCTGGGCTTGGCAGGTGTCAATCAAACGTGAAAAACGTCCCCGTAAATCAGAACCGCTTTCCCACGTTGGCTCATTAGGTGATTTTGGGTGCTATGGCCTTCCATAAGCTTCATTAAAAAACTGTAGTCTGGACTCGTTTAATATGGAAGAAGAAAAAAAAAAAAAAAAAAAAGACTCCTGATCTCTTGAGACGACTTTCCCGAAAGTTTGCGTTCTGCACTAGCCTCCCGCATTCGAATGATGCTGGGCATGACGGGGCACCCCGAGCGGGCCCTGGAACCCGGGTGTCAAAACATCACCTCGCCTTACTAGGGGTAAAACCAAAATCGGCCCGGGCTTATATTCCGCCTCCCCAGGGGGTCCCTGAGTTGCAGAAACCCAGACCTGGGGTGCCCCATCACTAATCCTGTTGAAGTGATCCGTTTAAACCTCGTACTGCCACGACTGGGAGCGTCCACAGCTCCTTCGCTCCTATTTCGTCCGCCCTCTGTCGTCCACGCCGCCGGCCCGCTCAATCTCGAGCCTGCCTGAGAGACATGAGGAACAGAGGGAGCAGATTGAGAGCGGGCCGGTCCTCCTGAAGCCCCAGAGCCACCAGGGCTCCCGCTAGCAGCGACGTCACTTTGGGCAGCACGGGAGGCTGGGCCTGCATCACCTGCAAAGATTTCGGATTGAAAGCGTCACCGCTTGGGAGGGAGAAAGCAACGCAGAAAAGCAGGCTTCAGGGTGGAGCGGCTCGCACCTTTTCGACTTTGTGACAGCGGACGAGTCCGTCGGAGCCCAGGTAGAAGGTGGAGAAGGCGTCAAAGGTCCTGAGGAGAGACACGGAACAGTTATGACTGTTCAGTAGGGTGTATGGTCACCCAAAAGTGTTAAAAACACACCGACAGGATCAGATTGTGATCCTCTTACTTTTCTCCACACTGTAGATGGAGAACATGGAACAAATCGTGATCTGTAAACGTTCCTGTTCGAACGGTTACCTGTAGAACTGGCTCTTGTCCTTCTTGTAGAAGCGGAGGAGCAGGGTGTGAAAGGGCAGCCCACGGACCCTCCAGCGTGCTTTGATGGAACCGTCCTCTGGATGCTTGGTGAGCTTCAGCACCTCCAGCTTTGCGTTGGCGTAGTAACACGAGCACATGGCTCGCCATAGCGCCAGGGTCAGCTGGTACGCTACCCGGCCTCTGAGGGACCAAAAGGAACCCCTTACAGTCATTGAATTATCTCTTCTACGTATCGTTTTAAAAGTGACGCCTTTCTTTATTTAATATTCAATCTGAATCACGAAAACTCTTTAAAACGGCGCCCTTTAGCGACATCTGCTGGCCAGATTTTAAACTGCACTGAAAATAACCTCCATACAACAACAAACGTTTAATGTTTGAACGTTGGTGTTTTTTTTGTTTTTTTTAAATAAAACAACTAAAACAACTACATCTGTTATTCTTGTATTGTCTGTGGAGTAAGATCTAGTGAATGGCCCAGAAACAGAGAAACTTAATTTTATATATATATAATGTATATATAGATTTAAAGATAAGATTTATGTTTTGTTTTTATTATATATAACATTATATTACGTTATTCAGAATGATCAGAATGGCCCGATTTGAAACAATTGTATTCTGGCCTTTCAGATGGCCCTCTCTGGCGACACCTGCTGACCAGATTTTCGCAACTGCCTCACAATTGTCCCGAATTTAAACAACGTTCTTTTTTTTCTAAACGGAGCGTTTAAAGTGTTATACGCCGTTAGCCTTGTACTTTCTAGTTGGCCATGAGTGAAATCTGCAGGACTGGCACCACAAAGCAAGAGTTTTATTTTTCTATTTCATTATTTGCAGAAGAGAGCGCTAATCGTACTTAGTTTTCGTGTTGATGAGTCCGTTGATGAACTCGACGTCGATGGCGTACATGCTGTAGTCGTGATTTCTCACGAAAAACCTGGGGAGCTGAAACATTGAGATGAGAAAACGAGAGCGGCATGAAAAGATCACACACAGAGCACGAGCAGGCTTTACCTCGACCCTCAGCCTTTCGTACATCAGCGCCAGTTTCTCCTCGTTCTCCAAGTCCCTGTTCTGGCCGGACCCTCGCCGAACCGTTGTCATCCCTGCCGAGAGTGAAAGACGTGCGTTCGCGGCATCTCCCATCCTCAGCCCGGGACCGGGTTCCATCGCGGGACAGTGAAAACAATAGAAGCGTGACCCCGAGGTGAACGGAGCGGGGCATCCCTCAGTCTCAAACAAACTCCGGAACGAGCTCCGCTCCCGCCCGAGCCTTGCGTCGGACACGCTGATGTCATCCTCCCTTCTCCCATCGACAGCCGTTAAGGGGAAAGAAAGCCGCCCCAGAGCCAGCAGCTGGTTCAGCTCGACCTGCCCGAGCACATCTACAGGTCCGGGTCTAGACGTCTCCTCCCAGTCCTCGTCCGGACTTGGGTGCTCGTTGTTCAGAGGACGAAAAAGCAGCGGGGTCTGGATGGACCGGCAGCGCAGGCTGTTCGGGGGCGCCAGATCCCACGACGTGCTCCTCAGAGACCTGCAGTTACCGTTCAAGACCGTCTGCAATTCAGCCCCAACAACAAACATCAGTTCCTGACTGGGTAAATTCAATCACGTCTCAATTTCAGTCTCACCTGCCAAACACTCCAGCTGTGCCTGTGGGTCAAGCGGCGGCTGCTGTGGCTCCAGATGCAACCCACCCAAAACGAGACGCCCCCTCTGCACACAGCCATTCAGGACTGAACCTGGCAGCATTCGATCAGCAGCAAACGGACAGAACGATGCAGCAAACGTTCATTTAGTCCGACTGCAAAAAAAAACCCCAAGAAACATCAGATCATAAGAGATGTTCGGGGAGGATTTTAAACACTACATTTGCCCTCGGTCTTCTCTAGGGTAGGCCCTGCACCCCTACAACCCACACTAAGGGTTAAAACGACCAGATGTCACGGCTCTCAGGGAGCGGTCACTGTGTCAGATCATCCAACCCACCAGGTTCATTTCTAATCACTTAGCAGGTATTCTTATTCAGGTTTGTTACAAGGTGAAGGTACAGTCCATATTATCGTGGGTTTGTGACTTAAACCTTAAAGCTCCATTGCCTTAGCCACTGTGTCACCAACCGGTCCCAGTTGTTTCTTAGACCATTTAAATGACTATAAACGTAATAAACAGTTAAAAATCACAGCACGGCAGGCCAGGGTCCTTAAACTTTTTCACACAAACACTATCTATGCAAATCTAGCCCCTGCTCGATCTTATTCTTAGTCTGAATTTTAGGAACTACCCACGGAGGGTCTATAATTACCGAAACAGCAACGACAGTGCAGCGTACGGAGTGCCTTGAAGCCTCATAACCACCTGACCCAACCTTACCCGTTTAGTTCCAACGAGTATCCGGATTACGGTTCAAATCGCCACTCGGCCGGGAAACACGAGCCTGTCCTTTACATTTCACACCCCTAACGCTATCAAAGTGGCTCTCGAGCTGCAGAGGAGGCTCCACGCCAAAGATACACACAGTCAGTGCCGTATGAC